>VWZW01004119.1:3806019-4016533 GCA_013397115.1 Edolisoma coerulescens
AGCCCTGCCCGCCCCCTCCCCTCCAGCCCTGGCAGCCGCACACCGGCTCTTGCCCCCCCGAACTGCCCCCTCCAGCCCCGCTCGCCCACCCCTCATCCCGCCGCTGGCACCCGCTCAACATCCCCCCGCACCGCCCTCGAAGCTCTTCCCCGTTTTAGCTCCCGTGCGAGCGCTCCGCGACAGCTTTGAAGTATTTTTATAAACTCTATTCGTGGCTGTTCCCACCTCGCCCGAGAACTTGCCTGCCTGGCGGGGGAGCGGCTGCCGGCGGCACATGGCTCCACAGGCAGCGCCCGGGCGAGGGGCGCGGGANTCCCGGAGCCGGAGGTTCCCTCGGGAGGCCGCTGAGGTGCCCAAGCCGGCGGGGTGGTCGCAGCCGCCCCCCGAGCAGGGGCACATCGGGGCCTTTCTGTGGGGCCCGCCCCAGCCAGGCAGGGGGTTGAAGTCGGGGCACTTGTCTCACGCCTTGTCTCCCTTCCCCCACCCAACTGTGCACTTCCACACAACTCGTTTTTTTGTTATTTACTTAAATACCTGACCAGGGATGGAGAGCTGCCTGCTTCCAGACCGCGTTACGCTTTACTGCCAAGCACATCCATTTCGGACATCTGTTCAGGGCGTGTGAGGCGCTCACTCACCTGCCGCCCACAAAGGCAGCTGCCATTTTAACCCTCCCCACTGCCCTGTCCTCCACAACGCCTCCAGGCGCCTCTTCCACACCATTTGTCTCCATCTTTTAATTTCATGTATTGGGTTCCCTTAGCCTCTCTGGTGCCTTTTCTTCCTTTTCCATTTTGCTTTCCCTTTTGTGCTGTCAGTCTTCATCCATAACCCCTTTGCATGTACTCTCCTCTATCTCCTGTTCTTTGCCCAGCTTCCCAAAGCCTGTGCCTGCTCATAAATCATGGGCACGAAGTAGAGAAGTGAGGGGGAAGAGCATTCACCACCTTCCTCACAGGTTCCAGGTGTGTTGGGGCAGGGGACACCCCTTAGTCAAAGGGTACTGTCACTGCCAGTGGCTGAGGACAGACATTGAGCCTGCCTGAGGGCAATCTAAGGCTTCAGGTCCCTTTTAAAAGAGTGAGGAATTTTGATTATGGTTCAAACGCAGAAGTTTGGTTACAGAAAATTTTAATTCGTGCCCAGTATGACAGAGCTAAAGGTGAAAGCTGTCCCTTTTGGCATTAAGGGTAATTCCATAAAGATAGTGTCTGTTGTATCTAACACATCTCTTTCTATGAGGGAGATGAAGCTAAAGCTGCTGATTTTATTTTCTTCCTTGCCTCCATGGTCTTTCTGTGGCCCTTGCAGTACCTTTCTTTTAGCCTGTCCTGTAGTTACTGATTCCATCTATACCAGGATAGTTCACAGTCATTGTAGCATACCAAAAATCTGGTATGCTTTTTGCAGGTTGTCCCTGTTGAAAATGTTAACAGTCTGTCGTTTTAGATTGTACTTTTTCCTACAATCCTTTCCAATGAATCATACCAGATCCAGTTATAGAGATGATGCTTCCATGTTTGCTAAAAATAAATACTAACCCTAAATTTTGGAACAAGATATTTGCTCTTTAAGAGCCAGATCCAAAATTGGTGATAATTTTGTGGATGGGATCCTTAAATTAACATCCTTAGGTGAACAGGTTTTTTTATTAGCCTTATCTCTTCCACAATTTCTAACTTGACATTTTAAAATGATCCCCTAGCCAAATAGAAAAGTACTTCTGGTAAGTCAGCATATGGTAAAGAATATCCTAGAATCACTTCACAAATATGCCAAGCTTGTGTTCTGCAACTGTTAGGCAGGTTTTTTTCTCCTTCTGATTTTTTTTGGGAAGAAAATCTGTTAATATGTGAAGATACTGAGAGATAAATTAAAAATCCAGTGGATTTAGCCAGTTCATCATCTTTTCTAAACCTTAAGGATATCCATATGTTAAATAAATTATTAGCAATAAAATTACTCAGTATGTTAATTTCAGGGCGGAGGAATTTCTTTTGTCGATGCTAGCTTTTTATTTTTGTAGCAGTGCAGGTCATACTGAAAGCTTAACTTTCATCCTCCTGTGGATGCTTAAAACTTGCTTTCATATGGTCAGTGAAAAAACATGGAGGTTTACCTTGTGAATTTTTGTTCTTGTGTGTAAATTAATGAGCTGTTGTTGCTTCTAAATAATTTTCATTCTATGGGCTTGGTAGTCATGTGAACGAGTTTGTATTTTTCTGTGCTGGCCTCAGGACACTCATAAGAATTATATGATCTTTCTTGGGGGTGGAAATTTTAAATACAGAAAATGTATTTGAATTATTTGAGGAAGGAAGGGATCACATCGCTGACAGCCAGAATATGCCAGCCATTTTGAGAGACAGAGAAACACACACACACACACACGCGCGGCAGAAGTGGTTGAGTTTTATAAAGATCGCAGTCTCTGTCATACTGGACACGTGCTTGACATGTGAATAGTAATCAGGAGTGCTGCACTACCTCTGGGGCTTGTTATTCATTCCTCAGTTTAATTAGGATATTGTTTGATTTGTATCACCTGTGTATGTTGGACTTCCCAGGTACTAGTGAGCTGTAGCCATGAATTAAAAGATGTCTTTAAAGAAAGAAACAGGTGTGGATATCTGTCATTCTGATCTGTGTTTCTTTAAAGCTTGAAATATTGAGAGCCCAAATTGGCTGAGAAAACCTTTGCTTTACGTTCCAACAAGATTTGGGCCATAATTTAAAATCATTGGTTCGGGGAGGGGACAGGAAGGGTGAATATACAAAATGTGAGATGATGTGTTTTCTCTGTGGTTATATTAGTAGAAATCCTTCCTGTGTTTCAATATGTGTTGTTAAATTACCTCATACCAGACAGCAATTAAACTGAACATCGTTATATATAGTAGCAGAAGATAGGCCAAACATTTGTGAAAAAAAAATCCTTCACACAAATGAAAGCAGGCATGTGAGAAATAGCTGTGCAGCACTATCAGTAAGAGACTCAAACCTTTTGGAGTTGTCATCTATCAATTTTCATGTATTAGACAGACAAAGAATGCACATAATAAGAAATAGACATAATTTCAATATATGGCCTGGTCCATGCAAGTTTGTAGATTCTTTTCCATTCATAAAGGGGGGAGAGTGTAGCACAAAGTGTGATAATATTTTAAATTTTCTAAAAATACAGTACAAGCATTAAATTCTGAGGGGCTTTCCGAACTCCCATAAAGAAACTCTCTGTGCTTTATTGTTACTGAGGTGTAAAAAGCATGGAGAATTTTTTCCAAGACAGCGTGAATCCCACCAATTATGCTAGGATTAGAACCAGTAATTTTAACAGACTCCAAGTGGCAGAAATCTGATGGCTCAAATTTGACCACCCCTGGATGCCTGGCCCTCTGCTGACACATTGCTGCCCCCAAGGCAGAGATGTCTGATTCAGTTCTGAATTGATTCCAAAACCATTGCAGTTTTCAGCCAGTATATTACAGTCAGTTGAAATTAATATCTGTTAAAGGTTAATAAACTTGGTTAAACATGGTGTGGATTCATGAGAACCAGATCAGATGTCCCTGCCTTGAAAGTGGCAATAGCCATCGGAGGGAAAACTGGGCAAGGTGAGGATAGCAACAGCTTCAGTTCTTATGTTTTAATCTGGTGCTGGGTCTGACAGAGCCCCTGTTCTCCACCCTGTGTCTAAGACCTTAGACCAGCTGCTGAAAGTTGTGCTGTTAACCAGTGTCTCAGTTCAATGCATTCAGTGCAGGCAAATCTCTCTGAAAATTGCTCGTCGTCTGAGAGGAGCCACCCACATCTCCTGGAGTAACTCATTAAGAAATTTAAAGCCATCAGGTTTTCTCTCCAGTTAAGCAGATTTGAACTGAAGCTTGATGGTGAAAAAGAATGTGTGTTTCAAATGAGATGAATGTATTAAGCATGAAATAATCAGAATGGGGTATACAGAATGGAAATATGTAAAATTCTGAAGGCATTTTAGGAGTGGCTTAAGACTCAGACTGAGAGAATAAAAACCAAAGAATGTTGTTAATTTATGTTTAACCTGCATTCTCTGTGATTTAAGATCAGTGGACAAAAGACTTCCACAGATTGAAAGCATCAAAAAAAAGAAAAAGCAATAGCATTTCCTTGTGTTCAACAGACTTCTGCACTGATTGCAGCAAGGGCAGAATTGGTTCTTCAGTTAGTTCTAGACGAGAGTGTGTTCTTACCCCAAATGAAGGACAAGATGCTTCAAGAGGCTTTTTCAGCTGCGATAGCTTTGATTCTGAGGCATGCCCGCTTGTCCTTTGATGAGCACTATGTGCAGTGCATCCCTGTGCATTGGGAGGTTATTCCACAGGGACTGGTGAGCACAAGTTATTCTCCTGTGTTAATTATCCCCAGGATCCTCAAGGTCTGAAACAAGTTTTGATCTGAGGGAGCAGAGGACTGAACCATTTCTTGTGGAGAGGTACAGGTGAAAATCAGAATGATTTATGAATTTCCATAACTGGAATGCAGTGCTCTTTTTAAGGGATTCATGTGTGGGTCTTTCTGTGTAGAATCAAAACAGCTTGTGTGTGCTCTTCTTGCTTACTCACATGTTCCTGGTGGCCTCATTCACTTAACCTTAATATTGTGAGCAGGATTTGATTCTGTATTGCTTCTGTGTGTAACATAGAATGTAAATGTGTGTTCTAGGGCTGAACTAACACAGCCGTGTTTTTAAAAGGAGCAATGCATTGTTCATACATTCTTTGCTTATTGCTTATCAGGTTTACTAGAAAGCAGTACAAGGCTAAAACCTCATGAAGCTCAAAGCTACAGAAAGAAGGCATTGTGGGTTTCCTGGGTCTCCATTATTGTCACACTGGCTCTTGCAGTGGCTGCTTTCAGTGAGTATTGGGAATATTTTAAATCTTCACACCTCTTCCTTTTTGTTTTTCTTTTGGTCTCTCAGAATTTCTTTCTTTGTGGAAGCTTTCTCATGTTTTTTTCTTTGCAGCTGCTAAAGAGGTTTCTCTCTAGACTGCCTGTGTCTGCATGGTGCTTATAAATTAGTAAAACTGTTGGGTTTTTTTCTGCAGAGTAGAGGGTTGTTGAAAGTCGGAGAAAGAAACAGTAGATGTTGATTCCTGCTAGCATTTATACATGTGGAACGGTTCATTTTGGAGAATAGTGTAAAAATCATTCTGCAGTGGGTTGCCTTTTACCAGAGGGGTCAAATATGCCAAGTCTTAATCTGTTTGGGATTTGTAGTGGGAAGGCTATAATAAAGAATCATGAATTGTAAGGGAGAAATATGTAATTTATCTGTATTGCACTGACAGATAACCTAAGACAATGCTAATCTGGAAGAGAAATTCCAGTTTCTTTTTAGACCAGTGCTTTTCTATAAGTTTCATGTCATTTTTCTAGTTTACCTTTAAATAAAGACTTTGAGTGGGAAAAAAAAATCCAAACTAGACCCAAAACACTTTTATATGGAAAAATATGAAATATATTTCTTTTATTTCAAAACAGGAAAAAATGCATCATTGTGTAGATAGAAATTTTAGTTCAACACAAATTTGCAAAATACAAGCTTTCCATCTTGGGCAATTAAGTAACACATTAAAGACAGAAAGAGACATGGAATGTGGAACAAAATCTTTGCAGTGGCACATTGTCTGTTTTAGAGAAGGAAAAATCAGAAGTGATTGAATTTATGCTTTTATACAAACAAAAGGAAGGATCTGTCTAGGAGACATCAAAGAAGTCTCAAAACATCATTCTTAAGCTTGATAAAGATGGACTTGTATTATTTTTCCCTTTTTTTTGGAATCACAGCAGCATGTCTTTTGTTATTCTAATCTGCATTGTATGACCTGCTGCTGGAAGTTGGTGTCAGCTCCCAGGAGAGGTGATTAAAATCTGACCAAATGGTCTCTGAGAACTCAACATATATTACTCAGAGCAATTTATATGGAAACACAGGTACAATAACTTGGTTCAGAAATAAGAAAAAAGAGAAGGAGCACTTAAAAGCAGAATCTGACGCTGTAAAGAATTTGAATGTTAACAAGAGAGTGAAACAAGTTTCCATTTTGTTCTGCTTCATGGAAATACAGTGGTCTCTGTTTGCTACTGAAGCAACATAAAGGTAAATACTATGTTACAGAATAACCTTGTTACCTATTAACACTATTGTTTTAGGGAGTATTGGGACATGGCTTAATTTTATTTTACATTTTCATTTGTCAGGCATGCAAGAATTAAGTTGTAATGTAGATAACTAAAACTGTGTCTATTAAAAGGATCCTTAAAAACATTTTTTAAGATTATTTAGGCTGATTTTTTTTTCTTTCATTATTTTTGGCACTCTGGTAGTGTTTAGAGAAACAAACAAACAACAGCAAAAAAATGTAGTCCCTGTCTGCATATACTGTGGCTGCATATTCAGCTGGAGGGGACAGGCACTGAAGTACTGAAATCAGTAGCAGACTAATTGTATGTTTTTGGAATGGATCTTTCCTCATGGTTTGCTGAGGCTAAATTTATGAAGACTAAAAGAGGAATCAGCACACAGATACATATTAAATCTGTATGGAATCTCTTAATAGGTAGTTGGCATTTAACTTACATGCCACAAAAGCATTGCCAGGGCTTTTCATGTGTTTACTATGAAAAATTTTCAATCTTTGAGGAAAATGCAGTGACTTCTGGGGTCACTTTGCTGTCCCCATGCAATTTCAGAAGTTCTGCTCATTTTATTGTCTCACAATGGCTGCTCTCTTCCTCAGTGCTGTCCTTTTAGCAGGTTCCTCTAGCCAATCCATGAGTTGGGAGAGATGCCAGGTGACCAGAGTTTGCTGCCTGTTTGATAGAAGTGTCTAGTTGTCACTTTGGGATATCTGACACTGACAATTCTTTGTGAACAGCTGCTATTTAAAGCATCCTCTTTCCATTTTACCTCCTGTCTGTAAGGGTGAAGTGTAAGAAATACAGCCCTGATGTTCCCTTTCAGTGAAAAACAGGGACCTGTTCTGGTAATTGTCAGGCTACAGTGACTATTCTCACTGCTCTTCCCAACTCCCCTATAAATTCCTCATTTAAATTTCTGTTTTATCCCCTTATGGGCTTCAAAATACTTTCTTGCAAGTGTATCCTACCTGATACAGTCAAGCTACTAGGCCAGGGAACTGATGTTATTTGGTAATTGTAGCTGAAGGAATGGAGGACATGAAAATAGGAAAAATGCCAAGGGGAGTGATGCCCATGTGGAGAGTAGGGAAGAGGTTCAGGAGCCTCCTTTTCCAACCAAGTGTTTGTAACTTGTCTTCTTTTCCTTTTTTATGGTCCTCTCCCCGTCCTTCCTTTCAAGGCTAGTCTGGTTGCCTCCAACGCTATATTTCTCCAGCATCAGAGTGAGTTGGAATGGTTTCTCTTGGCTGGTAATGAGGTGTTTTCTTTTGGTGGCATTATGATGCTGCCCTAGTTGAACTCTAATCTTTCACTTGGTAATTTTGAAGGAGATTGAAAAATCTTATGTTGACCCAAATATATAGAGGAGTTTCCTTATGGCAAATGAGGTTTGAGATCATAGAATCATAGAATTTTAAGGTTGGAAAAGACCTCTAAGATCATTGAGTCTGGCTGTTAACCCAGCATTGCCACGTTCATGACTAAACTGTGTCCCTAAGTGCCACATTCACACTTTTTTGAACACTTCCAGAGATGATGATTCCACCACTTCCCTGTGCAGCCTGTTCCAGTGCCTGACCACCCTTTCAGAGAATAATTTTTTTCTAATATCTAATCTAAGCTTCTCCTGGCACAACTTGAGGCTATCTTCTCATCCTGTCTCTTGTTGCCTGGGAGAAGAGAGCGACTCCCACCTCACTCCAACCTCCTTTCAGGGAGCTGTAGAGAGTGATGATGTTCCCATTGCTCTGAGCTCTGGATGTTAGACTTACTATTAGAAAGAACCTGTGTATAGCGTATTATAGAAGTGCAGAAATTAAAATTGTGAGATGCCTATATATATGTCATATAATTGCTCCAAAACAGGTGTATGATATGTATTGTCTCTGAGATGGGCTCTTTTGTGGCCTGAGATACTGCAACAGAGGAGATGAAATGCTGCTGTGTACATCAGACTCTGTTTCATCTCTGGGTTTGCAAAGCTGAACTGGGCTAGCCTGGGTATGGAGCAGAATGACTGCTTAAAGGAAAATGGAGTTGTCACCTTGCATTCACTAATATTGACAAGTAGGACTCAGCCCATGAAATCAGCTTTTCCGCTTAGCTGAAAGAACAGATCTCGTACTATCAAGTACTTAATAAACTTAATTTTACTACAGAAATGCTGTACTTGTAAAAGAGCATTTGGAAGTTCCAGCTGCTGTCTCTAATGCAGCTTCTGCACCTTGTGGTAGCCACTGTGGTCTCATGGCTCTGAGAGCTGTTGCAGATGTTGCTCTCCAGCATGAAATTGCACAAGGCTTCAGTAAAATCTCTATAGACTTAAATGTGTGAGATCCTTGAGGTCAGTGGAGTCCCATGTATCATCTTTAGTGGCTGAAAATTTGGTGCTCTCAAAGTATTCTGGCACTGATTTTTTGTGCAATACTTTTATGATCAAATGCTAATCAATGCCTGGTGAATAAATTCATTTTGCTCTTCATTTCGATGCTGCCTGAAATATGAATGCTTGTAGAATTCTCATCAAGAGTGGATTTACATTGTTATAAATATATGGCAATAAACAGAGTCTGAGCATGATAAAAGTTACTTAAATGAACATTAAATTATTCCTTAGCACCCCAAGTAAGTGCCAGAATAATAATTCTAATATAATTATTTCTGGATTACAGTAATATAAGAAAAGAATGATAACAGAGAAAAGAATGATAACAGAATATGAACTTTTTTTTTTTTTGCAATGTATATCTGTGTAGTGTAAGGCTGCAGTCATTTCATAATAACAACTATTATTTCTTTCTGTAGCTGCAGTATTGTGTGTTCATACTGAGCCTGGTTTAAGAATCATGATAGAGAACAGGTGGAATGGAACTCCGGTGCTTCGAAACCCATTGTTCTTAGTTTCTTGACATTTATGTTACTAAAGCATAATTTTGAAAAAATATACAAATATAGCTTCTGCTGCTGCAGTTCAGTTTCTGCTCAGGCACCTGATCTCTGATAATATTGTCAAAGCAGAAAACAAGCTCATTCTGTCTGGTGGTTTTTGTCCAGTGTAGACTTGTGATTCACAGAAAGCAGCGTGTTCATTCATCTTCCTGATCTGATTAACCAAAATTGTTCCACAGTGAATGGAGGAGTCGTATCAATACATCAAAACAATGTATAGACCAAATTCTGCACTGAGGGCTTTCTTTGTAGTCGGAGACTGAGAGAAGATTTACAATGTATGGGTTTGTAAATGTGAGCTTTGTGAAGGGCTGCAGCCAGCCTGTCCCAGCGTGGCCAGGGCAGGTCTGTGTCGGCTGGGAGAGGGACAGGGCTGTTTGCAGGGGGAGCAGCAGGCAGGTGGGTGCTCAGAGCTGCTCTGGAGATCCCCCCTTTCAGCTCTCCACTGGCGCAGGTAAGGTTCAGCTGTACTGAAATTACTGAGTGCAGCAAAAGGTCAGATCCTGGTGAGTGTTTAGTCTGCTGTAGGAAGAGGTGCTGGTATTTTGAGAAGGTGAATTCCATTTATCTGTATCAAATCTCAGGTGGAAACTCAGTAGGTAGAATTCTGTGAGGGGGAGTATTCTACAGGATTAGCTATTGGCCCATGGATAAGATATTAAATGTAAATGCAGACACTGACATTCTGATTTTATATTAAAAATTATTTGTTTTTCAGAATGATTGCTGAAAAATGATTTATCATAGCAAGGTTCCACATACTGAGAGGCATTTTGTTTGAAATGTATGGTGCATATGCTTACAAATTTCAGGGTATGTCTTGCTTCCAGATTAATGCTTTATGCTAACTCAGATTCTAAGAGTTATAAATGCCAACAAACTAAGAAATTGTGTATCCAGGTCCACTTTTGTCATTGCAATGACTACACTGACTCATAAAGTCTCATTTGGGTTAGCTATAGGACATGACTACTGGTTTTCTTCCACTCTGGTGCATGAAAATGAAGTTAACATGGGACAAACATTGAGCAATTGAAGGTGTCATCCTCTGGATGCTCACATGTGGATGTACTGACGTACTCTTGTGTCTCCTCATCTCAGACATACTGCTCAGACAACTGAGATGGGGGTGACTATATTAATTTATTGATGAATATATCATTTTCTCTGTGGCCCATTCCTATTCATGCTGGAAAAATTAAATATGTGCGGGCTTTCCCTGATGTTTGCACAATACTTAGTATACCCTGGGCACAGCTGTGAATCATAATAACACTACTAATAAAAAATGTAGGGGAAGGGTCATGGTTCTGAAGCTCTTTAGTTTGCATATTTAATTCTTTAAAGGTCACTGAATTTCAGACAAATGATGGGCATTCAGCACTCAGGCTGGGTTTAGAGTATCCCATCTAGGAACCTAAACAGAACTCTGCAGGAACACTGAAAATGTGAAAAGTCTTGGTTTTTGTGTTTTGTCTTCCAGGATTTATACAAAATTGCATTTCTCACTCCTAAAAACCTGAGAAGAGATTGTTTTAAGGTTTTGTTTCTTCAGTAGAGCACATTACATTTATTCAGAAAGTTACATTTCAAGTCACAATTCCATGCAAACACTTAAAACCAAGTAAAGACTAAATACAGAACAAAGCTCCTCCATGATAGTATGCAGATCCCTCATTTTGCATGTTTCTCATGGTGTTTAATTACATCAGTTACAAAAAGACAGATGCTTCAGGGCTGTGGCCTCACAGAAGCATTAATGAAATACGGAAATCAAATTCCCAGGGTAGAGTTCTGATATTGGTGACTCTTGTGCTTCCCCATCATCCTCGTTACAGCTGCACCGCTACAGTCGAAAATAGAGTTTGGTCCTAACCGTGTTACACATAAAATCTAAAGGACAAAAAAATCCATTGCTGTGCAGCACTGGCAGAAGACAGCCTTTTGTACAGGTCAGTCTGTGCTTAATAACAACAAAATGCAATTTTCATTCACTGAAAATGAAATGAGAGGCCAGTAAGGGCCTGTCTATTTTTTTTTTCAGGCATTCAAAGCTCTAAGTGACTTTCTTGGGAGGAGAAAATAGCATATGGATGTCAAGTTCAAGACTGATTGCTGTTGAGCAGAAATGTGGGTCTAAAATCTGCAGTGCTTCACACTTCATGAAATCTTTTCCTTAGCTGGCAGGCAAAATGATGGTAGAAGTCTGTGAAATCTAGAACAGGCCAGATAATGCTATAATGGATGTGAACAGCAAACAATTTAAAAATTGTTGCTGTGGTGGAAGTTTGTTAAAACAGCTGAGTTTGTGTTTAAATGCTAACCTCTAAAACATACTAGCCTGTTGTATTTTGCATTAGAAACTTGCTATTTAATAATTCCTTATGTTAAGTACTTATTCTTTCCTCATGAGAGAAGATCATCCCAAAGAATTTTGGAATTAAAATAGGGTGCTGATGGGAAAACTAGCACCATAACATGACTTCATGAAGAGTGAGGAACGTGCAAGTACATTGTCCAGGCTACTTACTGTAATAATCACAATCACAGTTCTCTCCTTTGTGTTTTATTTTTCCTTTCCAAGGTTTTATTGGGGTTTATTTTGTGTGGAAAAGATTGGAATAGGTCTGTGCAATATTTAGACCAGTAAAAACGATAATATCCTTCAAATGAATTAACATCTATGTCATGTAACATATGTAATATATGTTATATTTAAATTATAGCAGGACGTTTTAGACACTTGAAATTTGGTTTTCAGTTTTGCCATCAGATCCCTGCTCAGGTTCTGTCAAAGGCAACTCTGTGTTTGATGGCTCAGAGGTTCCAACCATGAGAATACAGTTGTGTAGCAAGGTGCAATATACAAATAAGTGTAAGTAATTAAGTGTAATTATTGTTGAGTAATTGCATGGATGTCATGGATCCTATTCCTATCCCTGAGAGAATTCTACTGTGCCATTAGAGACAGATGTAGGTAGAGGGTTAATTTTTTTATGGGAAAAGAATTTAACACTGAATGGGGAGGGTTTTAGGCAGGCCACTTGGTGCTAACTGGGTGGGGTGGGAATGATGTGCCTTATAGCCATCCCTGGCTTGTAGTGAGTGAAAAATGTGTATCTTGACTCAAAGCAGATGGAAGTAGTTAGGGGAAAAAAACCCAGTAATATTAAGTTTATTGCGTGTGATTGGTGTTAAGTGTTGTCCATAAAAACCCTGCTTGAATTTTGTGTATAAAATTGAAAATAACTGATCCTCTGGTAAAAGTCTCAGTTGTTGCTCTTGCTGTATTTGCTGCATCACATAAGTGGGTGTACATGTGCCCTTTGAAGGACCATCACTGCAGCCTGAAAAATCAAATGTATTTTCAATCAATTACTGTAGTATCAGTTCCACAAAGTAGTACCTCAGATGTTGCAGGCTTGTGCAAAGGCATGAATATGTTAACAGATTTCCTTATGAATGCCTGCTATACCAGTAGAATTTGGTTTTCATAGATAATTTCATATTTTCTGTTCTCTCCCAATTAAAAAATGCACTTCTTCTTTGTTTATTGGCAAAGGTGAAATTGTAATTCTTCGTATCTGGAGCTGAAAATCAATATTAATGACAGAAAATGTATGTTTAATATTCCTTGTGTAGTTTCACTTTATTGTTTGAATTTTGTGAGTTTTTAAAGCACTACTGGATTAAAACTTCATGGGCAGCAGTGAAAGTAATGAAAATCAGCACACAGCTTTCTTCTCCTTAGGCTTTCTTCTGCTACAAATTTTAAAATACTCATAGTTTTTAACTTAGTGTGCAACAAAATGCGAGCAACAAAATGTAAACTTATACCTATTTAATTTTTTTAATAACACAACTTTTGCTTTACGTAGTGCTTGGTGTTTCCTTTTTGGCACTTATTTTCTGTGATTTTTCACTAACAGTGTTTGAGCTCCTTTCATTGAAAGTCAAAATGTGTTAGATTTTAATACTTTCTCACAGAATTTTATTTGTAAATTAAATACTCATTTTGTTAAACCTGCACTGTAGGAGGACTTAGGAAAATAACCTCATAAATAATGTGTGTTCTTTCCCCTACACTCTAGCTCCCAGCAGCTCCAAACCTTGCTGCTGGATGGGAAGCCATGGTAGTGCTCGGTGGGAAATGGGAGCATCTGGGAGACCTGGGGGGATACAGAGAGTGGTAGCAGAGAAAATCTACTGCAGCAGAGGGTGAGGTTGTGTGAATAGGTGGCACCGCCCCTGCTGAGGTCAGTAACCCAGTCTGAGCTGAAGGACACTTTGGTTTCTGAAAATACCTCCAGCAAGAGGGTAAACCTCATGTCCTGGGTACTCCTATTGGTCGCATGCCATGACACTTTGTGAGACGAGGCATATTAACACTGAATTTGTGAAAAATCCAGTTTGATAAATCTAAAGATTGGGAAACTTTGATACATTGTACTAAAAGGGTGCTACAACCTGGTCAAATTAGTTGGTTCAAATAAACGTCACCATAGTCTTTGGTAAAGACTGAAACAAAAAGTCTAGAGATTGGGAAAGATGAGATAACTTTTAATGGACACTAACCTTCATTTGCAAAGCAGTCTTCTTCAGAAAAACCATAAAGAGCTCCTATGTATCTCTTCTGACTTTTATGTTTGATCCATTACTGTTCTTTTACCTCTGGATGTTGCAGAAGAAGGGACAGAGGAGCTTATCTTCAGAGTTCGAAGAAGCAGATTAGTCAGTGCTTAGTCAAAGAAGAATGACCAGAAATAACCAGCTGGTATTTTGGTAGACAGAAGAACTGCAGAGGAAGTGGGATAGTCTGACAGATACCATAAAAATAGGTAGACAAGAGGCATCTGCCTTCCAGGAACTGTTGCAGGATAAGTGGCTTTTGGCACTTGCCCCACAAGCTCTCCTTTCTGGAGAGATCTCTGAGCCATTTTTGTGCCAGGTGTGATGCTGAGAACGAGTAACGTCTAGAGCAGAACAGGATCCTTGGCTGAATCCTAAATGGAGTTTTCTTATCAGATATGAGGATTGTTTATCTTCTGCTATTAAAGATTATGCTTCAAGGAACTGTTAAGTACAATGTATCTTTTTGATAAATCGAAGTGAAGAAAATACACATCTAAGTGCACCGTCCACAGATCACATTCTTTAGTGAAACATTTTAATGGCCAAAGAATGTCAGTATTTCCCCAGGCTCTGAAAAGAAAAATTTTAGAAAAAAGATTTATTATTGTTCAGTGGGAGATTTAATAGGATGGAAATGCAGCCTGCAGTGTCAGCTGGGATGCATAGCTGAGGAAAACAAAGTATCACCATGCTTACCCATGTTGGTAGGGAACTATAGACAGGTTAAGGTACACTTGAAATGTTGATGTTAAACTCACATTTAGTGTGAATTAAGTGTTGCTAACAGGTCCATGGAAAGCACAGGGCAGAGCCAAGTACCCAGCATCAGACCTGGCCAACACCATGGAAGCCAGAGACAAAACTGATGGTGATGGCAGTGGTGGCAGATCACTTCCTAAATACACGGCTCAGGGGTTGTGAGAAAACTGCTCAACAGCTCGAGACAGCCTGTACAGCACTGGTTTATGGGGATCAATTTGCATGTGTGCTGGAGCGTGCTGCCAGGAATGAGAAAGACAGATGTAAGGCATCAGTCTCAGCTTGTTGTGTAAAACAGGGCTGTGTGTAAGCCCAGAGGATTATTGTGTACCTCCCAAATTGACAGACATCGCTATTCTCTGACTTGCTGCCATGGCTAGCATGTATCAGGCTATAATGTCTAACTATGTGGAACTAATAGTACCCAAAAGAGCCAATTCATCTGCTCATTTTTGTGGCACATTAAAAACTAGTAGTAAAATGTGTCTCGTTTTCATTTAGCATGCCTTGATATTTCTGTGTGTAATTGCCTGCAACAAGAAAAGGAGAGATTGTTTAACAATCCTCTCTAGCCATGAAGAAATAGGTCCGCAAATTAAATTGTAAAGATTTTTAGTTAAAGAGGTAAAAATCATAGTTACGAGCCCTTTACCACATGAGTTCTGATTGTGGGTAAACCGTAGTTAGTGCCTGTGAATGTGTCAAAAAACCAAACCCACAAACATCTAATACTGAGAAGTGGGCAGGAAAAGGATTCCATTTTTGTATTTTGGGTCCTGCCACTTGAGCAAACCCTGCTCAAAGGGAAATTTCCTGTTACTCTCCCACTAAGAGGCACTCATTGGGTTACTGTGTGTACATTTGCCTGCTGAGAAACATCTGGTGGATGAAAACAAGACTCTGATTTAAGGGATAATGTTGCAAGTAATGTTTAATGGCTTACGGAATCTTTAGGCTTGAAATCGCCTGAATACATTTAAGGTGATTTGTAGGGACAGATCTTCAGCTGGAGGCCATAGATTTGTTGACTTCCATTGGTTTATTTCAATTTGAAACAAATAAGCATCAGTCCCTAAAGCGTGTGGCTAATGATAGGATGAACTTGTAGTGAGGTGTTTTCAGACCTACATCTCTGTTTAGCATTTCCTTGGTTTTTTGGAAGTAACTTGTTTCTCACTTTTGTGAGGAAATATTTGCTTAAGACAGTATGTTTTAACTCTTACAAGCATTTTTAAATGCTGGGGAAAAAAGGTGAATTAACAGCAACTCAGATCCTGCTCTGTTCACAGAGGCTGGGCCAAGAATTTGCTCCAGGGACTGTTCTAATCCTGGGCATAGCCCAAGCTTTCTTTGTGGCTTTGGGAAAATGATGTTACTGCCATAAGCTTGTTCTCCATCTGCACACATCAGGCTTTGATAAATGAAAAGGTAACTGATTTTTCTGCCAAAAATTGGAGTGTTTTGCTATATAGTAGCTGACATGTTTATATGCATCCTAAGTCTTTCGGAGTGCTCTGAATTTTGTGTGTGCAGTTGTAGGAAGGCATTGCTGGCTGCTCCATCTCAGTATTAGACCTACTGATTTGGGAGATAATTTCCAGAGTTTGTTGTGGTTTAACTTGTGAAAGCTATTCCAAAGAAACAGAATTTCTAATACTGTAATGTACTGAATGCCTTTAGATGTATTTGACTTGTTGTTGCCTGTGCAGTGGTAACTTTGCAGTTGAGTGATGTGTTTTGGGCTGGTGGATTCTGAGGAAGGTGGTGTTACTCCTAATGCATTTTGGTGATGCAGTTAACCCAGTTACTGTTTGGCTGGAACAATTCAGAGACAATTTAGAGTAAGAGGAGAGGGTTAGAAACAATTTAGAGTAAGAGAGGGTTGGGCAGTTGTGTACAGGGTGGCTGTTGGTGGAATAGCTTCACTTTGTGAGGCAGGGCCTCTCAAGGTCCCTGAAGTACTTAGGGGCTTGAATCTTCTTTTTTTCTGCTTTTTCTTTTTTTCTTCTCCCTTTTGTAGGTGGTAGAGAAAGGTAAATGTTATTAACATTGGTTTTTCAGTGCTGGCAAGCTTGTGTTTGTTCTCTCCCTTTGAGTAACCACTTTCATTGGTCAGACAGATGCCAGAAAGAACTTTCACAACTTGAAACTGCTGTCAAATGAATACCACTCAGAAATAAAAAGGACAGGAGAATGCTAGGAAATAACCTGCCTTGAGTTTGAAGTGCATGAAGTTCTTGAGATCAAGGAGGAAATCCTTACAGAGGATGGCAGTTTAAAATATTTGAAAGTATCTTCAAGCAGCAAGTAAGATGATTTTAACTATTGACAGTTGTCAGGAACACATTAATGAGGCCTTGGCTCTCAAGGAAGAACCTATTTTTCTATGTGTCTGTTTGACCTGATGTTCAGTGTAACTTTTCATGTCTGATGTTATTTTTTGCAAGGCTATGCTAGGTTTGTTGCATGTACTTTTTCTCTTTTTGGGAAAAACTGAGCCGGAGATTTTTGTAACGAAGCTCAGCAGTCCGCAGTTCAAAAGTAAGGTTTGAAAGCTGCATAAAAAGTGCAGTTGGATTCCATGAGGTTACCAAATGTTTTCCTCTTTTTTCTTTTCTACTTTCATTTTCTTTTTAAATTTTTTCAAGAGTTGAACAGACTTTTGAGGTTTGGCTGGCTCAGGTGTGGCACTCTAAAACTAGGTGAGCTGCATTATTCACAGTGTATCTAGACAGATTGGTCACTGCATTTACTGCTCTGTAAGAATCTGCTGGTAATTTGTAACTGAGCTGTGAATATTTTTCAGGGCATGACACAGCGAAGTGAAATGGGAGTCTAATGGATCAGATTAGGTACAGCATGCATGTCCCTGGAGATTGCTGTGGTGTTGGAGGATGTCTCCCTAGCCCTTGTAGCTGAAAAAATAAGCAAAAATCCATTTGTGAAGGCTAAGGAAGTGTGCCAGCATGAACACTGCCAAGCAGAATGGTGTCCCTGATGGTTTTTGTAGGTGGCTGGAAGTTTGTATTCACCTATTATAGAATGGAGAAGTCAGTCTTTCCATGTTGTCTTAGAACCATAATAAACAGCTTTCTGCAGATAAAGTTTCCCTTTATATCTCCTCCTGGCATGCTTAGAGTTCACTGTGAAATAAATGCTGTTCTGCAGTGACCGTAAGGCACACTGGAGTTTAGTGAGTTGGTGATTTGTTACCCTGGCTGGGTACTGTGCACATTTTCTGCATAGGCTTCCTGCTGCAATGCAGGTTTCTGCTGAGCAGTAAAAAACTTTGCTAAATTTTGCTTTTGAAAAAAAAACCAAGTCAAAATAATAAGCCAGCTTCTGTAGTACAGGAGAAAAGGTTTCCTAAATGTGGTACTGAATTAGACAACATAAAAAAGCACACCCAGTGCTAAGTTTGTTTAAAAATTAGGGTAGATAGTGCTTATCACTGATGAAATCAATTTTTCATGACCAAATGCACCTCACCTGTTTAAAGGACATGTTCCTGTGATGGTGAGTTCTTTTCTGGGCCTGTTACACTTCTTATTCCAGTGCCTGGCATGGAGAGGAACTTCAGGTAGATGATTTGAGGAAGAACTACAAAAGGATTGTTGTCTTGCCTTATCTTTACAGCTACTGAAGTCCTGTATGACATTTGAGCATGGGAAGTAGGGAAGACACACTTCCCTACAGAAGAGGAGTTATGAGGGATAGAAGATTATGTGCTAACAGCGTATGTGTTGGGTCTACAGATTAATCCTGGGAAGGTTTCAGTGTCCTGTGTGTCACAAAGTCCTATTTTCAAGTCTTTGAAACAGACTTTGTGTAAAGAGCTGCTTTCAGTCTCAGTTTCTTTGCTGTTCTCATGTGCACTGGCAAAGCTCGGTGTCCTGGCATGAGGAAAAGCCAAAGGGTTTTCTAATCATCATATGGGCAGGTGACTTGGGTGCTTTTAGAGGTGGGAGTTGTTTTGATGCTTGATTTCCCTTTGTGTATTCTTGGTTTTCCTGTGCTGTTGTATAGAGGTGAGCACAGTCAGCCTTTCTTTTAATGGCAGTCTGAAAAATGGGGTTGGGCCTGAGGATTCCGTGATTTTCATGTAATTGAGGAAAGCAGACACACTCCCAGTTGGAAAGAAGGGATGGAATCCAGTGATGTCAGTGCTAAACACAAGTGGAAACAGACTCTTAAGTGGATCATCCAGGGTAAAACCCATCAAAGCTGGCAGCAAACCACTTCATAAACAGGGAGGTGATATTCCCTCATCCTGCCCTACATAGTAGAGGACATGTGGGAAAACAGATTGCACAACTGGGTTGCAAAGAAGCTGCAGGACTAACAAATTGGCTTGGAAATCTAATACAAAAGTATAAACATAGCCATAAAGATTCTGTGGTTTAAAACAAGGGCACAAACCATGGGTCTTGCTAAGTACTATGTAATAAGTAATTGCTTTGAGGGGATGCAGTGCTCCTAAAAGCATGTTCTCCGTTCCAGGCCAAGGAAGCTCTCAGGAGAGCTGGGAAAGCTGAGGGACAAGGGTTATAAAGCCAGGCTTGCACTCCTGTGCACTACAGTCAGTTCCCTCGTGCTTGGCACAGGAGGCAAGGGTGCTTATGGCAGGTAATGATACAATGCTGGTTTTATTCAGAAGGAGTGTCCTACACTGTCAGTTTTTGAAACACTCAGAAATCTTTGGAGAAAATACACTTCTGAAGGTAAAGAATTGAGTTTGCTGGAGCTTCTGGTATTCAGCTCTGTTTTGTTTGTTTGTCTTAATGTCTCATACAAATATAAGTAGGTTATTCATGAAAAGTAGACATCACATGAGGAGCTGACCTTTGCTTGTAATGAATCAATTTAATTGTCATTCAGGTGATACATTTTGCAGTTAGTTTAAGAACTTTACGGGCAGTTTCACAGTTACAAAGCAGTTTCATTCCAAAAAGCAGCAGATTTGATCTTCAGTTTGAATGTGTCCATCTCTGGGGTCCAATTAGGAAGGAGTGGAAATGGTGTGCTTCTCCTTTCCTGGTGGCCTGGGCTTCACATTTGCTGGCAGATCGAACTGCAGGAAATATTAGTTACTACACAGTGCAAGGACACCCTTCAGACCTAAACATTTACACTCTGTTTTCTCAGCTCTAACTTTTTGTATGTGTACACAATGATTTCACTGGGTTAGGTAAGATGCAGGGAAGTTAATAAAATGTATCCCATCGATGATGCTGGGTAGCTCTGCTCACAGGATGTATCCGCCTTGATTTCACTGCTGTAACTTCAATCAGAATTGATTTTTGCCTTCGTGTGCTACCGTGTCTGTCTTGTGATGCTGAGGGAATTAAGATAAGGAATGTCAAGGCCCTGGGTCAGCAGAAGATGTTGATAAAGGGGTTCTGTTTGGGAGATACTTGGTATTCATTATCTTCGCTGCAATCAATAGGAATCCTTTGACATAGGACAACATCAGTAGCTGGGATGAATTTTACATGCAAAAAAGTGCACGGCTTTAGGAAAATCTGAGTTCAGTTTCCATTTCTGGTGCTGGTAGAGCACTTAACTTTTCTGTCACCATGTCGCACTTAGATTTTGAGGGGTGCACTTGGCTCTAGTAACTCTGATTTGAGATGAAGAATTAGAAATTAAATAGAAATTAGAACTTTAAATGACTGATGTAATTTGTTTTGTTTTCATTGAGATTATTCACATTGTGTTCCTAAGCCTTAGTAAGATCCATGATCTTTGGCTTTGAGATTTTCTGGAAAGGATGTATTTTTCTGAGTGTTGGTATATTAGAATATGGTATAGAATGCCTCCAGTTTTAGGCAAAAATGATTATGCTAGTTATAGAAAGTACAGAAATACAGAAGAAGATACTTAGGATCTTGACATAGGTTTAGAAGAAATTACACGTGGTTTTGTTGAATTCTCTTCTTTTAGCCTAATCTATTAAAAACCCCCAAACAAGATTGTTCAGAATTCCAGTAGATAGGGACAAATCCCCTGGCCTCAGGGGTGGTTTTGCAGGATTTTTCCTCTTTCTTCAACAGGTTCAGAATTTCATTTTCTAACAGTATTAATGATTGCAAGGAATATTTGGTTTTCCCCGTTAGAAAACATTCCCCTTGGCTTGGATGGCCCTTCTGGAATGTTTTCTGCCTTTGATTGCTGTGATGAAATCTCCAATGTGAATATCATTTTCTGTACTTGAAACATTTGTTAATCTTGCTGTGTTCATTTCCAGTGGTGGTCAGCTCCAAGTGGAAGAACACAACCTAATACTTCATGTACCCCAATTATATTTAACAATGCTTTATGTCTCTATTGCCTCCTGTGTTCCCATTCTTATTTTAGGAGAAATCTAATGGCTACTTAGAAAAACATTGGTTTTTTGCTTCTGGCTCTCTGGAAGGACGAAAGGTTAGAGCTTAGAAGGACTGTCCAGTAGTACAGGGGCAATTCTATTGTGTTAACAGTGTCTGAAAGCAAGGCTTTTAATAAGGGAAAATGCAAAATCAGATTCTGAAGCCGAAGTGAATTCCTGTGGTTTATAATGAGCTGTGATTTTATGGAATTAAATTAAATCTGTATTATTTTTTAGTGGAAGTGCTAATGATACAGAGTGGAATGCTGCTTGGGGGGGCAATGGGGGTTGATGGGAAAATGATGAGAACAACACCATGGTTGAAAATGTGTTTATTCAGTTTTAAGCAATAATATGTAGATAACAATAAAGACAGGTCCTTTTCCTATCCTGTGCATAGTAAGACTGACTTTCCTACCTGTGGGAAGAAGCATCATGTTTCCATTCTGTATTGTACACTGGTACATGCTGTCCCCAACTCTACATTCAGGCAAATTACCATTCAGGTATTGTCAGGTGCTGTGGGTCAGTGCATGTAAAATATAAAAAAAAAACTAAAAAAGAGGATACCAGCACAAGCTGGACTGCTGTCCCTGTTCAGGTGACACCTGTGACATGTTGGCTTTCTCTGAGGGCTGCTTGTTCTGGGGGGGCTGTGCTGAGAGTGAAGCAGGTTCTCTGTTCTTCTGTGTATGCCTTACCGTGTGGTACACAGCTTCCTCTGCCACTTAAAATAACTTTATTTTCCAGAAAAATTTAAGTAAAGGCTGCTGTTTCCATCTTGGAAGTTTGCCCTTCTGGTATTTAACTTCTTTTTCTTAAACTAATCGTATTATTCTGGTTAAAAAAAATCAGGTCTGTTTTTCTTCAGAATTTGTTAATGAATTTCAAAGTTTCTGTTACTGTTTTGTGGTAGTAGAAAATTTGACAAGATATAGTCATTTTTTAATTCTGTTCCCCATATGAAAATAGCTATTTCAGAGTACAATGAGTTTAAGTATTTACTTGAAGGAAATTGCAATGCTTTGGTTGTATCATTTGCTAGTATAAAGTTTTATTTACATTACTTAAGAGTGCCCTGGGCATATCCTCTGTGCTCCCTGGATACATTTCCATAGTCTTTCTGTGAAAATCTCAGCCAAAAAATCCATCTGAATGCTGATTTCAATGGCAGCAATACAGAGGTGTGGTAACCCTGATTTCCTTCTTGCTCCATGCAAACTTCTGTCTATTTGACAGATGGAAAGAGGAAAGTTTGGTCACTGAGAGTTATTAATCTTCCCAAATTTTCATTCACCACCTCGTTGGCAAGGGCTGCCCTGCTCTGTGTTTCATTTCACAGCAGCTGTGGTCCTGAGTCACACGGAAAAGCTCGAACGTAGTGTTTGCCTCTAGTGCTGAGCCCACTTCCACAGACACTGGTGAGGGATGCAGAACATCCTGTTACTTTGCTGGTTTGTGAAATGGTGATTAAATCCGAGCTGCTTTAGAAAATAACAAAGTGATTCATAACTCTGCACGGAGCACATGTTGAATTTGGAGATTAGTAAAAATAGTAGGGATGGCTGCTTTGAGCAACTCAAAAATTGATTGACAATTTCTTTACTTTCTTCTCTGATTTGCTTGGATTATAGAAAGAGAGAATTTAGCTTTTAGGGGTGGGGAAGCACCAGAACCTGGAGACATGAATTCTTTATGCACTTCCATTATTTTCTATTGAATGAAACCCCTTTTTGAAATAGGTTCTTACATTTTTGAAATTTTTTTGAAATTTTTATTGTGAAGATAGATGATTTATCAAACAGATCAAGAATGTTAGGCAACCTCCTCTCTTCTGTGCTCAATGTAGAAGTAGTGATGCAATATTTCAGGTATTTCATGATACAGGACTGTTTTGTGGTTCATGTGGTTAATTGCCTTTAGCAGGAGTTAGGTCAACCTTGAATGTAGTGGACTTCAAAGCAATATGTTTGAATGCCTTTCAGTCCCTAGCAACTGAATAGCTTGTCATCCTAAAAAATTAAATTAGGTTCTCCAGAAGTACTTGAGAAAGCAATTGTTTTGTAATTGAGGTTTAGGATTGAAAAGGAAAGGTTGGAGAGGGAGAAGCAGTCTTATTCTGGAGAAGAACACTGCCCTAAATGCTGTTTGTTGAGTGAGAGAGAGATTGAGGGTCCTAAGAACGACAGAAATTGTGTTTGCCTGTACTTCAACCCCTGAAGGAGTAAACAAGTAGCTCCTGCTCCTCTCCTCCAGATGGTGAGAAGAACACAGATGCAGCCCAAATTCCAGTTTTGTGTTGAGGTGCTACTTACTCTTAAAGGAAGATGAATTCAAACTCAGAGTCAGGTCTGGTGGACGTGGTGGGTTGTTTGGGATACAAATCAGTGGGTAACTTGTCCCCTCTGGTATTTCTTCTCTTTAATGTTATCTTTATCTTCTGAAAAATAGGGAAAATTTTTTATTTTCTGAATAAAAAGCCTTTAGAATAAAAACTCCATTAGAATTAAATTGCATGCTTAGTAGTATAAGATACTTTTTTAAAAGTTACAAAATTTTGAAGAAGTGCATATTCCCTTTCTCTTCCTCCTTTTTTCCTCCTATACCTGTTGATTTTGTGTTCATTTTTTTTCCAAGTGCCCATTTGTTTTGAATCTCAAGTTATGCTTTATTCAAGTGCTCCAAGAGTACATTTCAGACCATTCTGATCACTGAAAACTATACTTTCTATTACATTTTGATCATTCTTAGGTGAAAGTATGTGGTGTAGGTTATATATACAATGATTATTTACTTAGGGGCAGGTACCTGTTCCTAGGTTGTTACCTGGCTTTAAATAAGGTGAACATTGATATCCTTGCTGTGTGGTGTCAAGGGCATTTTAACCAGCTCCTCTTTGTTTCTGTGGTTTCCCTGGCCCTAACTCTGCTGTTGTTTTGATCATGTCTCAAAAGTGTGTATTCAGGTCCCAAATCTGTACTGTGTTGCAGTATTTTATGTTTCTGGTTTATTATTTATCACTAAATGCGTGTGAATTGTATCGTATTTACTATTCCATGCCACTGGGAAGGTTACACTGAAGAATAATAATTTGAATACTGATTTTAGAAGCCTAATTTTGACTCTTAGTATCTCAGATCACCTCTTTGAACATTCTCCCAGTGGATAGTTTTGCATTACATGATGTTTTCTTAAAATGTTTAAGAGGAGTTGTTACAGAAATATTGCAACTTTTTTCCATATCTTCTTCATCTTAAGGGAAATTTGTCTGCAATATTCTCAGAATGATATTTTTGTTTATTAATGCTTTAGGACTCATAGGCCAGTGCACTGGTCTTCCATGAAGTTTTTTTTTTTCAAGATCTAACACATTGCTGGGGATTAGCAACTCAGGATTTCAAATTTAATTGTTTTTGTCATGGCGTGCCCTGTGTTAACAGGCAGCTTTTGAAATTCATCAAGTCAGGGATTGAAGTCGATGAAGTTGTGAAGTTTGAGTCAATTCTCTGTCAGCATCCAGCATTTCAGGAGGAAGCCCATGAATGCTGATGGCTGGGTTGGTTAACAACTGCTTGTGAGGGGTGTTTTTGTAACAAATAGCTTTGGGAAACAGCGTTGGTTGGAGCGCATTTCACTAGAACCGAAGATAAAGAAGTGGTTGTGTAGCTGAGAAGTAATGAATTACTGAGAATTGATGAGTTACTGACAAATATTTATGTATTGCTGGCATCTGACCTGCAGCCTGACCTGGGCATGTGCTGGGTTTCCATGTGTAACAACACTATAATTATCAGAAAGAGAGCAGAGCATGGTAACAGTCCTCATGGGTACTTCCAGTAATAAATATAATTGAGTTCACTGAATAACAGTCCTAAATGTGCATTGATTTTTGAAAAGAGAAAGAAATAGCAAAATGATTTCCAATTAAATATTTATTTTATTAGCGCAGGAGTTCAGATGGAATCTTACAAATTTACCACTCTGCTTTGAAGCAATCTACTGGGGGAAATTGTAATTTTAAAAATTGCACCATGAGTTAAATTTATACCAACTCAAAACAGCAAACTGTTTTAACAAGCTCTATGCTGTATAAATGAATAGATTAAAGCTGTGTTTGTGTCAGAAGCTGAAGGTGCTACCACTGTGGAGTTCTACTCCAGCAGCTTTCACACGTCACATGGCAGCTGGGTAGGATGCGTTGCTATTAAACCAGCAAGGCTATCAAAGAAAGGGACTCTGAGGTGTCTGGTTTGTTTCATCTGATAATTAAATGGTAATTATGCAGTCAGCCATTCTAGTGTACAAGTTTGTTTAAGGCAATGTTGGAAATGAAGATCTTATGTAGAGATAGAGACTTCTTTGGGGGTACTCTGTACTTTTTTGATCCCTAACATTGAATGTATCAACAAAAAATGTTCATGGATCGAGAATAAGAAAGACCACTTGAAGAAATATCAACAAAAAGATGCTGGAAAATGTAATTTTAAAATTCCATCCTTTAAAGCATCTTGTTGCTTTAAATGGGAAATGATTTTTTGAATAAATCAAAAGCCTGCTATGGAATTCCATACCAAGAAAAGTATGTGAAACATCTTTCCTGCATAAATATTGGAGCTAGGAGATCTAGTGTGCAAGGACTGAAAGCCGTCCTCACTGAAAAATATTTTCTAATCTTGATACTAAGTGTATGCTGTGTAAAATCTATCCCAGAATAGACCCTATTCCCCCTCCTGCAATATGAGAATGTTTCCCTCTACAGTGAATTATGTCTCCTGGATTAAGTATTTTTACTGACTAATTTTGTTAGCCTACTACGTTTTCCATATTTTTTCCTAATACTGACTTTTTGTCATCGTCATTATCATCATCATCATCATCTGTCTATATATATGTAGTTATTGAAGACCAATTAAACATTGGAATGCTTGCACTGTGAGCTTGCAGTGAGCTTCACTGTTGACTTCATAGCATGGGCTTTTCTGGTTCTGATTTTGCAAGTTGAAAACATTTGGAGGAACTTGAAAATCTCACTTATATTTTTGGTAGCTAATATTTTGCCTAAGGGGAACCGCTCTTTCCAACTTATGCAGTGATTATTTCTTATCCTGGAATAGTGCCTTCTGATGTCTTAGCATTTGGAAGTACAAGTGATACTTGATATAAATTATTCAGTGTTCTTGAAATACCATTTATAACATAATACAGTATAGTCCTACTGGTGGTTGCAAGATGTACTCGGCCTATGGGCTTATTTTGTGCAGACCTGGACTAAAAGGACTGAAGAGAGCAATGAAACAGCAAATTACATGGGAAGAGGTGCTTCCTTGTAGCAGTTCTTTAGTTTCCTGCTTATTTTATCCTTTGGACATTCACCATTCACTGTTCTTAAAACAGTGGCCCCTCTCTCAGCTGGGTGGCTGAGTCTGAGCTGAACTGAGCACCTTACCTTGCAAAGGAGAAGGTTCAAAGCTTCACTGGGAGAAAGAAACTTTCTCAGTAGATCTGTTGAGCTGATCATATGCTTTATTTAGATTTGCAATCAAATGCATTTCATCTCTTTACATGTATTTGCTTGTGAAGGTGTCACAGTACATGCACAGAAAGAGGAGTTTGGCTCATTTTCTGGGTCTTCAAGGAGTCTTGCAGTAGTTTAATTTCAGGGGTCTGTAAGGACAACACTGGTTCTCCAGACATGTCTTCAGCAAATCCCAGAAATTAGTGACAGTATCTAAAGTTCTTGCCTTTTACAGAAAAATGTTCTGCTTTGAAGAAAGGAACCTCTGTAAGTTGTTGATCAGTGTTTGTGCCGTTTCTGAAGTAGTTATGAATTAAAACTTAAAGCAATGGACTTAGATGGCTGATCTAATCAATCTGGCATGAGGAACCTTCCAGAATTTGCTCTTCTAATGCATTTACAAGCTTAAAAATCAGATAGAGTTGCATAGGCAGCCCTTAGACTTTTGGGATACAATTTAAGGATCACAACCATCAGAGATCTTTTGATAGCTGGGCTTGATATATTTTGCTGATGGGATAGCACTGGGTAGTGCATGTATATTGAATTGCCCTGTTATCAACAGTGGACTCTGCAGAGAAACACGAAGTCCACAAATACAAATCATAAGTATGTCAATAGCATCATTTAAGTGAGGTTCATTTAACCTTGTTTAATATAGAAGAACCACTTATAAAGGGTTATGGGATATTTCATTTATGGTTTGGTACTTTGTTTTTCTTGGAAGAAGCTGCTCTTTGGAAGCATAAATACATTTTCTGCTGTAAAAAAATGTTTAAAGCTAATAATTGGACATCGTCCTTTGCTAACTCCTGAGTGACAGAGTATAGCAGACAGTTTTGTAGGGCTTTGCTGCTGTCTGCTTGAACTGCATGCAGCATGGTTAACGGGACTTAGGACACCACACAATTAAAAACCTAGAAGATTTTCTCTCCCTTGCTTCTCTCACCATTCCTATCCCAATTTCTGCATCCTCGTGGGAATCATGAGTGCCATGGCCTAGCCAAAGTTCCCTGTAGGGCTTGGTAACACACCCCATCTACTAATGTCTCCTGAAAGCAGAGAATAGAAATGTCTCTCCCTAGCAGAGGAGAAGATGGATTTTGTAGGATACACTGCCTTTCCTCCCTCCTGCTGAGCTTTTTCTTTGGGATCAGGGCAAGTCCCTGTGAACCATGTAGGTGTGCACCTCATTTGCTCAGATTCGTTGGGGGTATGACACAAAAAGGCATTTTGCTCTCTGTGGCTTATCAGAAGCTTCCTTTTAGCTTTTTATTTAGCTGTTTATCCTAATGGTGTTTTAAGAGATGTATTTTTAATTTGACACACCTGAGCGATCAATATCATTAAAATGCCTTTTACAGAGAAGCCATTGAGTGATTTATTTAGAAGATGCAGAGCACGGACAGGAGATAATTGTCCCTTGCCTGTATAAAGCTCACATTCTAAGCACCAAGTCTAATGACAATAAGAAATCCCTGAATTTGCAGTTGTAGCTATTAATCTTTCTTAATGAATGCAGGGGGTTTTGTACCTTAGTTATGCAAAAACTGTTTTCAGATGGGAAGATTCTGAATTATTCATGTTCCAGTCATGCATCAACACATATATTTGTCCCTTGAGAAACCAGTGCTGTGTATTCTACTGTTTGTTGGTTTTGGGCTGGTTTTGTCAATATTTTGTAGGGAGACTGGCAATTAGTAAACCAGCGTAACAGAAAACTGCTCTCATAATGGTAGACATGGAAAAGATAAGTAATTTGACCCACTGGAGAGGATTATTTTTAAAATGTATTTGGATTTTATTCTTTTCTATTTATTTTTTACCTCCCTGCTAATTTCATTCTTGTTATCTTTTAAATAAAATCAGCAGTAATAGGATTACAGATCCATTGAAATCCATCTCTGCAGGCTGCGCATGATGGCTGTTGCTATGCAAAAGTGATATTGTCTCAAACTGAGAAGATTCCAAAGATTCTTGGTGGTACATTGTACTTAAAAAGCACTTTTCCCAATGATGACTCCTTCAAAGGTTAGTTTTTTATTTATTAGAGTATGGGCTCTCCCCCAAACATTACGAAGTGCTCTATAAATAGGGCACAGAAATACAAATACCTTTAAATAGTTTGCATGCATAATGATTTCCAGCAATCCAATGATAACCTGGATTTCTGTGTGTATTTGGAGAGCACAGCTGTTCTGACTGGAAATGCTGTCTGCCCTGGAGCTCTCCTTCTATTTTGTGGCCCACCAAGGAATTGTTATTTGGGGACATACAAAATTATTTAGGGTAATTATTTAGGCAATAGTGACTTTTGGGTTTCTTCCAGCAGTGACGCTTCATTTGAATGCTGGTTTCAGGGACAAACTGCTCTGGTAACTTGGATTAAATCAAACAGGGATCAAAGTGGTTCACTGATTTATTGATGGCATGTAATTAGCTGGCAATCAGTAAATTGTACATTAAGGATCATTAATGCCAGCAGTGCAATGGATAAACCACAATATTAGACACTTGGAAAATGTCTGTTTGCAACATCAGACTCCCAAGTACTCTTGTATGACCAACCCTCGTCTCCCCAAGGTTATATGTGCTCCCTCATCCCTTCATTACAGAAATAAAGAGTTTTGAGCCTTCCCTGATGGACGTGTTGCCACCCCTCCAGTGGTGACAGATGTGGGTGTTCTGTGTGTCCTCCAAGGCACATCCTCGGCAGTCCCTGAGGTCCGTGTGCGTGCTGGCTCCCACCTGTGCTGTTCCTGGTGTTGTCCCATGGCTTGGAGAGCTGGCTCCATGGGGAGCCTGGCAAGGAGGCTGCCCAGCAGCTCCTGGGCACGGGCTGTGGTGCTGCTGGGGGGACTCCAGGTAGTGCCAGGCAAACCCTAGGTTACAGCTGTTCCCCTGCTCTTTGCCTGCTGTTGGTACAAACGCTTATGTTTCTTTGTTTCGAAAGTTTCTTCGTTTTTCCCCTCATTTCATCCTCTTTAGCAGAGCCAGTTTTGGGCAGACACTTTGTTTCTGTCTTCTCACCAGTCCTGTAGGGATTACTTGAATCCTGACATTTTGTTCTCAGAGACAGGGAGTGCTGAATGTTCACCCCCTTTCAAGTAAGCGTTTCAAAGACAGATGGATGTTTCTTATTCTCTCTGTTATGCATTCATAAAGGCAGGCCAAAACTTACTGAGCTGATTGGGCCCTGCAGGGATTGTTGTGTTTTGCATTTTGTATCATTCTCTCTGAAGTCACAGCATCAGGCAGTCGCAGAGCTGGAAATGGGACCCCAGAGATCAGACTGCCAGCTCCTGGCCTAAGTGCTAGAGACATCTTTGCCTTCTTGCCCTGGAATTCCTACCTACTCCAGCCTGCTCAAGTTTTTCTGAAGTTCAAGATAAGTATTTAAGTTGTGATGATAATTGGTATTATATCTGTTTCTTATTTGCATTAAAGTCCCCAAGGAGTTTTTTCCTTTCAGAAATAGCTTGAAGTTTAATAGGTTTTGTGTGGATATCTCTATGATGAGGGACCTGCAAAAATCTGATTGTAGAATCAGATTTGGGCTTTGATTCTTTGCGTTGAGGAGTAAGAATTACAGCCTTCAGCATTTCTGGAAACCTTGGAAGGTGTAAGCGTTGGCTTAGCTAAAGAGCTGAGTAATTCACTCAGAAAACAGTGAACAGTCTGCAGAGTGGGTTTTTTTTTTTCCCTCTGAGCTCTGCCAATGTATGTTATGGAAAAATGGCTAAATGAGGAAACTCATGAAAACATTTCCTCAATTCACACCTCCCACTCAACTGACAGTTCAAAAACTGAGTCAGAAGGGCTAAGAATTGCTCAAAAGTACTGTTGGAATTTGGCAAGGACTTTGGAGCTAGGATTTTATCTCTAATTTGTAGTAAGCTACCTACTGCTGTCATCAGCTGCCATAAGTTTTGACCAGTAAAGTCCTTCACTGAAGATTAATGGTTCCAATTAAATTATTTTTTTCTCGCCTCTTATTCAGATTTTTTGATATTGGGAATCCTTTGAGGCTCTGTTTTGGCAGAGGAGTAGCAAATGGCTGTTGTGTTAAATTCAGCTTCCTGTACTCACTACATATTTTAATAGATTGTGTTTAACTGCACTGTCCATGGCTGCAGTTATCTAAAGAATTGAAATACTGCTGGATTGCCCATGTAATGATAAAGTGAAATGTTAGCCCTGTGAGCACCAGGAGGGAGTTTTACGTCAGGGTTCAGGTGTTCTGTATGCCGGTGTCTGTCTGACACACCATTCCCTGGAACAGGGCGGCCACTGTGGGTTCATGAGGGTCGGGTCCTGCCTGACCAGCCTGATGTCCTTCTATGACAAGACAGCCCACTCAGTGGATGAGGGAAAGGCTGTGGGTGTCTCTGCCTGGGCTTTAGTAAAGACACCGTCTCCCACAGCATTCTCCTGGAGAAACTGGCTGCTCACAGCAGCGGTGGGTGCACTGTTCACTGGGTAAGAACCTGGCTGTGTGGCCAGTCCCAGAGTGTGGTGGGGAATGAGTTACATCCAGCTGGGGCTGTCACCAGTGGTGCTTCCCAGGGCCCAGCACCGGGCCAGCCCTGTTTAACATCTTTATGGCTGATCTGGGCAAGGGGGTCGAGGGCACCCTCACCAAGTTCACAGACAACACCAAGTTGGGCAGGAGTGTGGATCTGCTGGAGGCAGGAAGGATCTGCAGGGGGATCTGGAGAGGCTGGATCAAAGGGCTGAGGCCAATCGTGTGAGGTTCATGTGTTGATCATGAGAATTAGGTATAGTGGGGGGAAGAAAGGGCACCTTATTCACACAGTTTTGGTTATTGGTTTTTTTTTTGCTTCTTCATTGATAAACCCAAGGTTTGCTGGATTATATTCTTAGACTATCAGACTGGAAGAAAGGGGAAGGATTGGGAAAAAAGGTAGTTTCAGAATAAGCAGCAATATTATATATATTATTTATTTACACTTCTTTATTTGAATATTTAAAATTTAGTTACCATTTGACACAAATGGAACTGCCTCAGTGTGTGTGCTGGAGTTTGAATTGAAACCATTTCATGGTTGAAATCTGAATTTTTTTTCAGCCTAGTTGTGTTAGCCATCTCCAGGATGATTTTAGACTGCAAGTTGTTAAATTGTATAAAGGTTTGTGTGTGACTCTCCAATAGGAGTAGAAGAAAAGTAAGTTTCTAGGAACTTGGTGTGTGCAGAAGTATTTTCAGCAGCAAAACTGATACTACACTGTACCAGAGCATTATGAGTTTTGTACTCATGTAGAAATTTTACTCTGGTCTTTTGTGACTTATTTTAAGTGTAAAATAGAATCTGATCTGTTTGGCCATACATGGTTCTTTTTGTTTGGTTAAGCAGAACTGGCATAATGTAAGTGTAGAATTTTAATTCTAAACTCTCTATAACTTAGCACTGATTTGAGCAACCTCTTACTCTATATTACAGTTGCATGTCTTGTTTTTGGGAAAGCATTGACTACAATAATAAAGTGGCTCTAAACCCACTAGAACATCCAGCATTTATGGGGAGATTTTAATGAGTCTTTCAAAGAAACCCTATTTAAAAGGTGAGTATTTAATATATTTCAGAAAATTATGTATTCCAGTAGACTATAGTGGCATGACTGGTGTTACTAAGTGCATCTGTTCTCCCCACAAACAGACATAAATACAAATTATTTTTGTTGTTTACATTAATATTTGTCTTTCAGGGTCTGCATATGTAATAGGAATTCTGCTGGAAAATGAAGTCTGTTCCAGGCTGCTTATTATACATATGAAGCTTTGTACCCATTGTTTTATTCCAGTTATTTTAAAAATAGAAATCAAACAGATTTCTTTTTTCCCTAATATGCATATTGGATCTGATACAAGGACTTTAGATTGCAGACAACTGAAGAACATTAGACTGGAGTACCTTTTATTTCATTATTTTAACTTCAAATCTTGACTGACTTACTTCTTTACAAAAGCATTTCTCAAGAAAGTATAGGCAGTGCTGTGAGGTGAACATTTAATCCAGATGTTTCTAGAGTGCTCTAAGAAAGCCCTCAGCTCTTGTTGAGCAGTTTGTACCTGTTTTTCTTTTCTTTCTGTCAAACTAAAAAATTTTCTAGTTATCTCAGCAGGAGAATGCTATCTACAAGTGCTAGGGGAAAATAATATGAATTTTCTTGAGTTTACTCCATCTACGGTAACTCGAAACATCAGCACATTGCACCAGAAATGTAACATAGGAAGTATTTATCAATCTGTTATAGGTAAGGATTTTATCTTTCCTTTAAATCGCCAAAAGATGTAGATTTTTTTTTTTAATGTATAGACATGTACACAATATTTTTTGTTTGTTTTGTTTTTGTCCAAATTTCCAATGTGTACCCAAGGCACCCAAATTCTCCAAGTGCATAAACCAATGCCTGACTTTGTCTGAATGTCTCTCTTGACTTCAGTGACCCAAGTTCAAATCCAATAAGTACTTGGAGGGTAATGAACTTGGATGATGTCTTTATTAGGGTTTTTGTGGCTCTGGAGTTGCTGGCAGGATGTTTCCAGGCTGCTGAAACTTAAACACACTTGGCTGTGTCTGCTGCTGTCAAACGTGCTGCAGATTCTTGACTCAGCAGCAAACAAGGCTGTGGTCTGCAGCTGCCAGCATTGATCCATCATTTCTCTGGATAGTTGGCTGAGGTATCATTTTGCTGGTCTCAGTTGCATCAAGTCATGTGCCTGCACGTTGCTGCTGAGATTTTGGGTGTGGGAGATCCTGGAACAGACCTGGCACTTCTCTGCCTTGGAAATAATGGAGGAGGGTATGGCAGCCACCAGCTGGAACCGTCAAGAACAGCAGCCAGAGCTCTGTGCCATGTTTTGGTTAGCTGGGAGTAGGTGAAGGAAGAAAACTCTGCTGCTGCTAGGATAAGTCTGACAGCTCCTTCTTCCTGTTTCATCCTTTCTGGCTGCAGATGTCGAATTTGGGTAAGTAAGTAGCAGCTTGGGAGAGATTCACTGGTTAGAGATGCAGTCTCTGGGTGGAGGTGGAGAAACTCAAACCCCAGAAGTAGGCAGCTCTTATGTCAGCTGGTCACATGAGTACCCAGCAACTGCAGTTTAACCGTATGAGGGAAAGAAAGGAAGTGAAAGAAAGTCTGTAAGAATGAATATTTATAATTGCAAGGATGGAAAAAGAAGGTTGCTTCAAGCACACACAGTCTGATAGTGCTTGTTTATTACCACATGTCCAGCTCTAATGGAAGCAGTAGTTCAACATTTCTTGTTCAGCCCATTTGACCAGTAGATTGAGTCATTTTGATACCTTTATTTATGTGGCATTGCAAAAAGCGTGCAGGCAGCAAGAGTGTGCAGAAAACTCGTGCCCTCCAAATCCTGGAAATACTGTTAAAGTTGTAACCTTGCCCAAATACATCAGAATCCTCAAATTTCAATTCATCTGCCAAAGAGTTTTGATCATATGCAAAAATTAATGTACACTTCTTAGTGGCAGCAACCATGTTGTGTGAAAAGGGGTTGTCAAAATACATATTATGTACCAGGACATGAGCTGTTCTGGCAGAATGAATCCTGTTAGCATCATATGAATATATCCTTAGGATACCCCATGTTAGTACCTTTTAGGTCTGGCAGAAAGGGCTGCATGCTTTAAAAGCACCATCATGTTGCATCATGAGACTGCCACAAATAGCATTTCATTAGTAAGGAAGTGGCAAATATGTCCTGCTTGGATTTCGTGTCAGGATGAAACATTACAGGTAAAACTGACAGATTTGTAAGTTCTTTGTAGGGAGGTTTATGAGGGAAAACTCCCACCCAAGCAAATGTTTCTGTTTAGGAAGAGACTGCATGGAAAACTGGCTTCATTTAGGAAATGGTGCTTGGTCATTACAAGTGCAAAAATCCCTCCTGTGTCCGTCCTTAGCTCTGCTAGCAGAATGAAAAAGAAGGAAATTCCCACAGCTGATAAATGACACACAGCTATTAGACATCACACTTATTTTTTGTGTCTGTTTACAAATCTGTCAAGGAGTTGCTTAAACACGCTTTTTAGTGAAATAGTCTTATTTTAAAGTCCTGTCTGGTGTTGGATGAGTTTGAAGTCTGACAGCCCTTGGGTGCTCTGTTGCCCAGAGCAGTTAACACAAGTAGGTTGTTACACCTGGAATGTCGTGGTTGAAGGATTCCAGAGCATCTGTGGGGTATTCCCATATTGCTCTCCACGTAACATTCCAGGTTTCTTAGCGAAGTCTCGGTATTTCTTCTTTTTTTTCTTTCTTCTGTATATTTTTTCATACGCTGAAAACCTACTGAGGATAATTAGCAAATAATCCTCTGAAAGATTATCTAATTAACGGGAAATTGGAGTCTTGCAGCTTGGCTCTAGAGATGAAAGGAACCTATGTGTCTGTGTGCACAATGGCCCTGTGTTCTTTCCATAAAGGATTTCAGGGATGTGGAGTGATAGGTTGGGAAGGCTCTAAATCTTTTCATAATTAACCTATAATCTACTAAAATTATGCGAGAGAGCGTTACGTATAAGAATTTGGGTAATCTTAGCCAATTTAAAGGAGATACTGAACATGGCTGAAATTGCCAGTTTCTGTGGGAGTTTACAGAATCAGGACTTCTACTTGATACTTATTTATTGGTGACATTCATCAGGATCCTTTCTTTAATGCTTATAATGACTAAATTACTTATTTTTTGCTGTCATATTTAAGAGCAGCAAATTTTGCACCATGTCATGTGCCAAAAAATGCTATGCTTATAAGCTTGATATTTTCTATTAAAATTAACTTACTCAGAAAAAAGTTATTGTATATCAAGATTTTATTAGTTTGCTTAATCAAATCTTTATTTCAGTGATAATAACTGATGTGTTAATAATAGATTAAGAGTCCTGGGAGAGTAAACTGAAATCTGCCTCCCCACCAGCAGCTCCAGCCCTGCACGTGCCTTCTTTTGTGACTTGCACGTTTGGGGTGGGTGCAGGTTTTCAAATGTAAATGAGATAATCCTCATTAGATGGAAACTGGGCGTGTCAGTGCGGTTTTAGAATAACCCCTTGGCCTTTTCCCCTCAATCCAAATCACATCATGGCTCAGGCAGGGGCCACCACGCTGTTCAAGCTGCAGACAAGGGCTGAATCTGATGCAGAGGCACATCCTCTCAGAAGGAGCAAGTGTTGGAAAAACACATTTGCTGAACATCCCTTGAGCCCTGCAGCTCTGTTTATAGTGCTTGCCTTTGCTCTGGAGGGAACTGATTAACTCTATTTAAATGCTGCAGCAGCCACCAAAAGTGGGCCTGAAAGAAAAATGAGAAGATGAAATATCTGTCTATCTGCCTATCTCTAAATAAAATGCAGGGAATGATTAAAGATGAGTCTGACCTTATTTAATGCATTTCCTTATAGGTCTTTACAACATTGCTGTGTATTTGCCAACAAAAATACCCTGCTCCCCAGTGTCATCTGATTTGGCAATACATGTATATAAGTAATAAAAATATAAATATGTGTTATCAGGCATTAGTAGAAGCTCCATACTCTCTGCATGGAAAGGAGAGGACAGGGTAGAAAGCTCACAAAAGAGGCTGGTTTCTGTAGTGTGGGTTTTACATTATAATACCTATGCGGATGTCTTCATCGGCCTTTGCAGTGCAAAACTGATTTTTTTTAAAGGGCTGGCTGTTCTTTTTTCTCTTTGCTTGCATATTTGTTCTTAAACTATTTCAATCAAACAGAAAACTAGGATGATCTAATTTATTTCTAGGTTTGTCTCAAATACTTTTATGAATGTAGAATTAAAAACAGTGGAATCACTGTTACAGGTTTACAGGTACGTGCTTTGAAACTCAGCTAGAGACAGATGGGAGTGTTATTATCCTGAAAAGCTGTTCAATGTTTATGATTAATATCCAAAAGGAATTAAAAATTAAATCATCCAAAACTCTTGATTGGAAATCTCCACAAAATATTCACTTTAGAATATTGAGACATTTGGGGAAAAAAATTACTTGGCATACCTTAAGATTTTTTAGTTGAAATAAGTTATTGTGAAGGTCTTGCTTTCCAATACAACTGAATTTTTCAGGACAGAAAATTAATTGAAACTGCTGTTGTCTGTGCTCAAGATACAGAAGTCATTACTATGCTGCTTCTCATAAAAAATATTAACATTTTTCTGCTTTGCACTGTTGAAATTCTTCAGTGTTCAGTGAGTAACAGTATGACTGATCTGTGTAATATTTCTTCCTCTAATAAAACTAAGAGGAATACTGCCCCCGTTCCACAAACAATAGCTGCATGAGATATATTCAAGATTTATGTTCATTTATGCAATATTTAAAGTAAGAGCACTTTGCAGCATGGGGAGATGTCAGTGTTGTCATGGCAACAGATGAAGATGTGGCAGGATGGATGAAGCAGGGCTCAGCCTTGCCCAGGCTGGGGCCAAACCTCACCTATGGTTTGGAGCCTCTCACCTCAGGAGCTGAGCAGTGCTGCTCTCGCTCTGCTCGGGCAGCAGATGCTGTGGGGGGTGGGAAAAGGAGTAGCTGGCCTTGGGGGGGTGAGTCTGAGGACGTTTTTTAAGCCTCCACACAATTCCCCTTGTTTTCCCCCATTTGAAGCATTTTCTGCCGGTTACACAAGGCTGGGACCTGAGAAAGGATCTGCTGATGATGGGTGCTGACAAGTGTGACTGTTCTTGTCTTTGATGGTTTAGGCCAGCTCTACTTCTTCCATTCTGTGTTTCCACAAATGTCACAAGTGCCATATCTGTCAGCTCAGTTTGGTTTACCTTCCCTCCTCCCAATGCGTGTATAATTGTGCCTATACATACGTGGAAAACACATGGAAGCATTTGTTTAGCACTTTTCCTTTTTCTTTAGTTGGAAGATGCATACAAGTGGCTAGCTTGCATTTGATTCGATGTGAATTCTGTTTTGTACTTCCTTACAGCTTCTCAAATCCTCAGTAACACCTAGGGCTGAAGGAGTGGTTTTGGCCAGTTGTTTTTGCTGTGTTTTTCATTACTTGAGCAGCTTTGGGGATGGTGCTTGTTCTGCAGTAATTCCAAAAGAAACCAAAGGGAAAATAAGAACACGTAGTTGTGTAAATTTCATGTTCTGGTAGTGTAGTTATGTGTCACAAGAAACACATTGCACTAAAATCTGTTACAGAGAGGACCTGAATCTTTAAAGTAACATCCAGATGTATCATTAATTGACCAAACTCTTTAGGAAATCACCTCATCTCTGCAGGACTTGCTATGCAGACACTCCTCTGTCTTTTAATGTTTAGAATAATCCGTACAAACCTGTGTAATGACATTATACAGGGTTTCCTTTGATGCTGTTTCTAGGTATTTTTATTCAGACAATATTTCTGTATGGCTGTAAAATAAAAGGTGAGTTACATATTGTTCTTCAAGCTACATTAGGATTTCTTTAAGAAAGAAAGGAGATTTTCATTATCCTTGCTGTGATAAACTTTTACATGGATTCTTAAGTAGTTCGTTTGAAGTTAAGGGTGGACCAGTACCTTACTGATGTGCTTTATTTGGACAGTTATTTTGCCTATGGATCAGAACTTTCTCACAGAGTTAATTTTATAAGGAATTGAAAATGTTCTTGGTATGGAACTGAACAAATTTAAAGTGGTGCTGAGAGGAAACAGATGCTGTACATCCATTTCAGGTCAGCTGCCAGAAATTTTAAAAAAAATTTAGCACCAGCAGATTTTTTTACTTTTCTGAGAATTTGTCTGAACATCACAGAGTGTTAAAGGCCCAGCCCCTGACTATTGTCAGATCCAAAATTGCAAATAGTCAAAGTGACTGTAAATAATTAACCTTTTCTTAAGGTGTAAAAATCTGAATCTGTGTATTGCTGGATGCCAATTCAGACTTCTGTCTAAATCTGCCAAACTAGTTGTGTCAATAAATGATAAAGACAGTGTGTTTTAGATAGGTGGAACCTATCTAAAATGGGTTCCCAATAATCCCAATAAAGGGATTGGCACAAGGAGCCAATTTGAGTGGATGCTAAATGTCTAATTTTACTGAGTATTTATAAAATTGTTTCCATTTGTTTGTGCATATATTCCTCTAGCTGTCTCAATGAACTTTTCTTTCTGAGGCTGTGTTCCATGGTACCTGTCATGAAATTAATCATCTGGCCTGTGTTCAGTACTGCAGTTCCCAAATGCCAACACCTGTTTTTACAATTTCTTTCACAGTAGAATTTAAGAGTTCATTGATTCCATTTGCGTCAGTATAAAGCTGCAGACTTTTAATCCTGAATTTGTTAAAGAACATTAAAGATATGGATCAAATAATCACTGTTTCTTGTTGTTCCATGACATAAAATAATAGCAGAAACAATTGAGAGAATAATTTGTATTAATGTACAGCATGAACAAAAATCATTCACAATTTTATTTAAAGTTCTTGCCATCATATTTACTTATTAAGTCCTGATAAGCACCTCTTACTCTTGCATTGTATTTTCTTTTGAGTAAATGCTTCATTTGCAGCAAAAGCAATAATTGCTCAAAAGTCATCACCCAGTTCTTAAGGAAGTGGCTTATTTTGGACCCTACTTCATCAGTATCACATTCCAAAAAGTCATTATCTATTGAGACTCTGATATTGAAAATATTTCCAATTAAATTAGTCTCAATGAAAGAGTTCTGTAAGTGCATGTGAGTCAGAGATTATCAGATCTCTGTGCTCAGATAACCAGTGAGGTCCCAGCTGTGGGTTGGTGCTGTGTCACTGTGAGATGAGATCTGGGCCAGTCCAGCACTGGGGACCAGCCTTGGACAATGTGGCTGCAAGCCAGAGTCATGGGGAAGAGGTATTTGAGCTACTAATGGGCAAGATTAATTTTATACATAATTATAATTGTACAAGAACAGGTGAACACAGGTATTTCCCTTCCAGTCTGGAAATTAGAAGAATATTAAAAGCCAGTGAGTGAGTTTGCTCATAATTCCCGTTGTAAGGTTTGTAACCTGCTGATCTTGTTAAACCAGAACACAGCTCTAACAGTGAAGTCTGGTAGGAATCAGTGCTGGCTTTAACACACAGCTGGCCAGGTAGGGGTCTGTGGTTTTGTTCCTGTTATGGCTTATGGCAAAAGCAGATTCCAAAGAAGTCTTTTATACAATAGACTTTTCTACAAGATCATGCATGTGAAGGAAACAAATGAAAAAAAAGTAAATAAATGGGATCTTCAGAGTATGAGTTAGGCTTTTGATCCTTCTGGATTTTCCTTGCTGTGACTGGGATGCATCCAACCACGTTCAGGATTTTGATTACATCAGTTTGGAATGTCTGTTGGAAGTGAACTGCCATTCCAGAGGTCATTTGTGTACCAGAGTTTTGGATGACGTAGCTGGGAGAGTTGTGCCCCAAGATTCCTCCTGGACAGTTAGTGCTGATAACTCAATTTATAGTGCAGTAGTAGCTGCCACAGAAAGTGGGCTCATAGTGTACCTGGTGACTGATCCTGAGCCATGGCTCTTCGTTTTTTGTCATATATTTATAAAAAATGCAAAGGAGGCCAGAAATAAATAATTATTTTCTTTGAAATGACGAGCCTATAGATATAGGCATATTATAAAGATTGGTTTCTGTGCCATAAGGACTTTCTGACTCATGGGAGATTGCAAATCCATTTCACAAACATTATTAGAGCTACCTTTCTGCAGTGTGTATGTTCAGAATGATCCCCTCCTTTCCTGTACAAGGTTACATTCTTGCTGCAGAAGAAATTTGAGAATTGTTCTGAAGCCCTTTCAAGACTTTATGTGTGAACTGTGACTAATCCCATGGCTTCCATCTGAAGCAGCTGTGTCATTCCTCTTTCCTACCCCAGAGGAGCCTCAGCTCTAGCTCTGAATTAATTTTTTTCTCTCTGGCGATTCCTTTCAATTGCTTTTTCTTTATTTTATTTTTTGGCAAAATGAAATAGTGTATGGCAGCATATTTTTTAGGAGATAGTATGCAAAAGGAAGCAGTCAGGATACTTAAGCAGCTGTTAAAAATTCTCATTTGAAGAAAGGGTATTATCTTTCAGCGTTTCAAACGGGTTTTTGCAAAATAATGTTTTCACTTGTAAGTGTTCTTTTATCCAGCACTATCATTGATCAAGTTATCTCAATAATTTCCATGGAAATTTTGAGACTTCTTTACTACCCTCTATTCAAAATGGGAAATTTTGAATTTTGGCTGAGTGTTACAAACACAGACAATTGTATGAAGATAATCAAGCAGTATAAATAAACAAGCATATCTGAGGAACTTGGTGTAAATTTACACAGTCTGAGACTCTGGACTCTCACCTCCTATGTATGCAATCAAATTACCATGAAATATACAGTGAGGTGAATTTAGAGTATTCCAGAACTCACTGTAATTGTCTTTGCACAGGTGACAAAAAGTAACTTGTTCTTCCTGCTTTCCAAAAGTAAGCTACTGTTAACATAGCAATATAATCTACTTGTTTGAATGTTGCAATAATATCTCCTGAGTCAATATGCCTGGGGGTGGAGGGGTGATATTTGTTAGACTCTTCTATAACAAGACTACAAAGACAACTAACTCGTATGCTTGCACGCATTAACTTCAGATCATTTACATTCATTTTACACTGCAGATTTTCTGATTCTTGATTTGTCTCTTAAAGTGGCTGAATGAACTTGCTGCAGTCTCTTTTGTGCTGCTGCAAAGCAGACTTAGCATCATCTTATGGCCCTGACCAGCAGGCAGCTGGGTGGATGAGTAAGAGCAGCCCAGGGAAAACAATACAATAACTTGTAAACTTAAAAGGATGTCTCACCTGTGGGGGAGGCTGTGAGGTCATCCAGAGCAGTGGCTGAGCTAACATAATTAGAGCTGTCATTGAATATGAAATACCTGTTCTGGCTTGGAAGGCTTTGCAGAAGGAACATGTTTCCCTCATCAGGGAGCAAGCGAGGGAAATCACGGGTGGAGTCACGGGTGGAACCTCCCGGGGCAGCGGGGCTTGCGTCATTCAGGGACTGAGGCTGGGGCTGCACTGGTGCAGCAGGCCCAGGAAATTTAAATCCTCCCCTTGCCAAGGAAGGAAAACACCGAGTCTGGCACGGTGGGAATAGTGAGCAAGACATCTTTGGGCAATCTGCAGTGCTACAGTAGTGTCACAGTTCTCAGGCATCACAAAACCCACCACTTCTACTAAATTAATCTCAGGTTAAGGATCAGGATTGGTGATTACAAATCCAGACCACTGGATTTTTGTAAATACAAGTCCAGCATTCTGATGTTAGTAATTCTAGGTGTCTGCTTTTTTAAACCAGCAAGTATTCTCAACATGATTTACAAATGAAAAAAGAAAACCAGCACAAACCCATCATTACTGATACATGGAGCCAGAGAATGAGTAGATACTGGCTGATCTCTGAAAGGAGAGCAGATGAAGATCTAAGAACGATAAAAGTGTGTGTGTGCGCGTGTTTGGGTTTATTTTGCTTTCAGTAATCTGAAAAAATGTTTTAAAAAATATGGTGTTGCCAAAAATTTTAAAAACTTTTGCTGTGTGATATTGTAGAAGACATCTTAACCCATTTCAAGTTAGATCCATTTTCAGAAGGGCAACTGCAGAAATCTTGAAACTGGATTTTAAGAGACTGTGCCTATCATTTCAGAAAAATTAAGTCAGGATATTTTAGATGATTCCATGGATTGTTGGTGGTTATTATCTTCCACTTTTCAGTGGAAGATTCCAAGTGAAGTGCATATCAACTCTGCTTTAAACATTCCCTGTATACTGACACATAACATTTTCATCTTAGTTTTGAAGGCTGCATAACAGGAAAGAAAAGCAAAAAGACCAACAGCAGAAATTCTTTGTATGTTAAAAAAATACATATATGCTGCCTGACGTAACAGGTTTTATCCTGGGAATATGTTTGTAAGGCTTTTCAAGAGCTTGCTCCTTGGAGAAGTACACAGAACAGAAAAAAATAATTGATGTAGTTTTGAGTTTTATTGACATGATTACATGCTGTAAATAGCAGTGTGCAACTTTGTAACATCCCCTGTCTTATCATCACATTTTTTATGATATTATCTGGACTGTTTTCTGTCCAAACAAATTAAGTTCATCTCATCAGACAGGATTGCAAGTCTTCTGTTACTTTGATCAGAATTAGCAGAAGATGTGTCAAGCCAATTACTCTAGAATTGGGCAGATGCAGAGCAGTGTGGTATGTCAGTCACTTAGTGGGTTTTCTTTTAGTTTTACTACTCTGAGTCCATCAGGGAAGCTCTTCCCAGTCTTTGAATTGCTGCATATGATTCCCAATTGCTACCTCTTGTCAAGACCGTGCAACTGGAAGAAAACTGCAACAGTTTTCAAATGTTTTTGTTAGAAAATGTGCATTACAGGTTTGCAAGATGGTTTATTTAGAATTCCTGCGTTTAAAAGCTACTAACGGGGCTTGTTTAAAAAAAACACAGAACAAAGGAAATTTGTTAGTAAGGCTCACATTTCATTTTAATTTTTGCTTAATGACTTGGAGCTCACAGCTGATGTAAAACATCGAGTTTGCTCTCGAGCTGTAGGCTGAGCCTGAGTGCAGAGCTGTTTTCTGTGTGCAGTGTGTCTGTGGCATCCTTGCTGTCAGAGCATCTCCGTGCTGCAACACTGAAGGAGGATTGATGACAGGGTTCTTTATTGCAGCCCTTAGCAATAGATTGTTGAGATTAACACATTGTCTGAGGAAGAGATTTGTCTGAAGGGCCTGCAATTCCTCCCTACAGTTCCATTCAACAGAGAACCAGCAGACAGTTGCTTCTCTCCCCGGAAGGTTTGTTTGTATTTCAGCTTAGAAAAATAAAAGACAGCACAGAGGATTTACTTTTAAAATTTTTCTTCCTGACTTTCGATCTATTTAGCAGAATTGTTTGTGTTCAGAACTTGACTTTTTAATTAAATTTGCGCAAGAAGGGTGAATTTTCATTGCTTGGTGACTTGTTTGTAATCCACTTCAAACTTGAAGATTTCCTGGCATTCCAGCAGTTGTACAAGAAGTGGAGCCAGGGTCTGCCATCTTTTAGTTGGTGAGCTGAAATCAATCCATTTTACTTGAATTACCTGGGCAATTTCACTGCTTTGTGCAAATAACATAATCTTCCCTATCAGAGATGGAAATGTTAGTTTAATGTTACTTTGATCATGACCCATGATAAAATACATGGAAACAGGTGATAAAATCTGCCATTTGGTCTAATTGAACAAGTTAGAACAAGTTAGAAGAAGTCTATCTGAATGACAGATGACTGACATCTTCAGTCATCTCTTTATTTTCAGTTATCTGACCATAGAAATGAGTTTATAGTGTAACAATCTAAATGATAAACTGCCACAGATTATCTGACAATACAGTAAATGTAAATAAATATTGATAGGACAGTACTGAGATTAAATTATGAGTAAACTTGCTGATTCAGAGTGACCATTGTTGTTTGACATTTTGTAGGTTTATTAGCAAAATGGACCAGTAAAATTTATTATAATGGTGATAATTTCCCCAATTTACCCTCAGTTTCAAAATATCTATTACTTTACTCCAATATAATTCTTCCAGGTGTGAATTTTGGTGCTTTGTCAAATATGCCACATAAAGAAATTCTTGAACATACTGATCAGTAAAGGGACTGCAAGTGATTTTGCATTTTTAAAACTGCAGATTCTTAGAGTGTAGGAACACCTCTGTGAGAGTTTTACTAGTTTAAGGTGTTACATGGCAGGAATTGAACTCTCACTTATTAAAACTGAAGATTAAATAGAAGGATTTAATGGGGTATGAAGAGCTGTGAAGAAGTATGTGGTGGTGTCCTTAGCATGATGTGATGTGTGCTTAACTTCTGAGAACAGGTCCTCAGGCTCCCACATGGAAAAATGGGCTGGAGAAGTCTGATCAGGTGTCCTTTCCCACAGCCAGCTGAGGTACCTACATTTTCTTTACTTCAAAAAGCAGCTTTAAATTGGAATTCTGTTTAGATGTGTATGCAAAACCAGGTTTTAAAATTTCTCCAGTAAGTCACTGAGGTGCCTGGGATGGTGCATTCCTAATCTCCCTTTATAAAAGGAAATGTCTCTAAGATGGTGCTATATTCTGGCAGCCTGCTTAATTGTACTTGGCAGCTTGTTTTGGCTCTGGAGCTGCTCACCAGCCTTCTAATTAAACAGGGCTGCCCTGATACGTGTCTTGTCTCTGAAATCGATAGGGATGATGAAAAGGGCTGTGAAGGCAACTAATTATCTTTCAACAACCAATGCTTTTCAGTTTGGCTCTTCCCTAGTTTTCATATTTCTAAGCCATTAAAATGCTCAGAGAACAAACATTTCGTATGAGATGAAATGTCATGAGTGTGAATTTCTTCTGGCCTTGTGCTCACATACCTTGTTCCATTCTTGGCACGTTCAGGAGAGCCATGCATAGAGAAATGAATATAAATCTCCAGTTTTGGTTTTGGTCAGGTGTGGATGGGCTCCAGCCCAGGCAGCAGCCTTAGGTTTCTAAATCCCAAATGTAGACGTGAAGAGAATTTATTCTATTTCTGTTTATCCCCCTCAAGAACAGTATTGCAAGACAACCACCTGTGAGTCAAGGGAGGAACCAGACAAAAATATCAAGGAAAATGCCAAGCAAATATCTTCTTTTACCTTCCTAAAAAAAAAAATGGAACACAGATAGGTGGTTATACTAGAAATGGTTTTTAAAAAAAAGTTTCAGCCTGCCTCTATGTTCTCAAGTACCTGAATTTGAATGTAATTTTTAGTAGCTCTTTCTTATAATTTTTTAGGGTGTATTCATTATTTGGTGTCCAGCTGACAGTTTTGTATGGACTCATTTTTCTCTGTTCCAAATTCAGAACTTTTCAAAGGGAGCTAAAATGAAGGATGCTTAAAATAGTCACCTTTGCATTGATGGCTCCCACTGCATTTGTGTTGTAGAGGCTTCAGCAGGAGAAAAATGAGCTTTAAAAACCTATCAGTGGGGGTGCACTAGTCACATCAGTTTCAGTAATTATAATTACATTACACTAGTGCAAGTTAAAGGACAATGCAAAATTATTTTCAAAATTGATGTTTTTTTCAGCCCTTGATGCACTTTTGAAGACGTGCTGTATTTCTCTATAGAAGGAAATCTGCTTTGATTTTCAGAAGTCTGTTCAAATACTTTTAGTATAAAAATAGTCTCTCACAACTGTTAAGCTGTGGGAATGCCATAAAGCTCCTACAGATCGTTTCTAATTGGGGTACTGTTTTCCATGGGTAAAGTTTGCAGTTCTAAAAGTTAAGGCAGTGCTTTGAGAATGTGAAATATCAGAAGAGGCAGGTCATAACACCACACAGTTTATTCAAATAGGTGGGATATTCATGGTGCCTACTGTCACTCTTTGCAGAATTACTCCATCCTTTCATATGGGAAAATAATTTTCCCTGTGTGTAACACCCTGGACTGTGGAAGTACTTGCACCCCGTTTTAGAGATAAGAATCCTAGGAAAGGAAATGTTTAAGGGTTGGCAGTATGGTGTGAGAGACTGTGCCAGCCACCTGGATCTACCTGCCTTTTCACAGTTACACTCTCTCTTCAGAGTCCAGTTCTTCTGGATTATTAAACTTATTCTGGATCCCAGATCTTCCAGGATCTCCTGTGGTCCCTGATCCAGCTGTGTTTCCTTTCCTCTGAAATAAGAAAACTACTGTAATTTTTTGGTTTGTTTTTTTTAAAGGTAATTGTAAATATAGTTACATGTCTATAATGACCTCAAACCCGTAACTTCCTCCACACACACATTGAAAGGAAAAGTTAAAATCCGGAAAATAAAACAGGTTCTAATTTGTTTGGAAAACCTCTCATGGTAAATACAAACTTTTGCAATGCATTTCTTCATCTGATGAGCTTCTTGAAATTTTACTGAAATTCTAGGGAAAATAAAAGAACTTTGATCAAAAATTTCTATATTTACATGGAATTTCAGTGGAATATTCCTGTCTGGCTGGTTTCTGTTTGCTCATAAGTTGAAAATTCATCTGTCGTGTATTGTGGATAGCAGATACTAAGAAAGAGTTCTTACAGTCAATGTGGAAAAGTGAGAATTTTGCCAGTGCCTTTGTGGACTGGTTTTAAATGCTTACCACAGCTAAAATGTGTTTATTTTCTCTAAATTTAAAGACTGCTGTGAGGAATCAAACTGGAGTAAACTTAAACCGTAGATAGGGTTTTTCTTTCTTAGTTGAGAACTATATTTAAGCTACAGGACAGTTGTAATACTTCTAGAAATATAGATATGCTTCTAGAATATGGTATATGACAAAGCTAACTAAATCCTCTCTTGATCTGCATCCTCCACGTTGCACTTCTCTCAGCTAATTTATGTGGAGCAGAGGTTAGATTGCAGGGTGATTCCAGGTATTTTAAACTGGATTGAGTCTGTCTGGCTGCTGCTCTGAGGATACTTAATTGTTTTTATTTTTTTTTAACAGCAGCACTGATTTGTTTTAATGCCCTTGATTTTGAAAATACCCCAACTTGCTCACAGTCAAGTCAAGTTTGAAATAGGAGCATAAAAATAGGGAGCAAAAATAAATAAAAAAATACCCTGAATCTAGAGCTTTGGTACTTGGAATTTTCTGATATATTTCTTCTAGTCTCAATTTGGCAAACTTCAAGTTGAGCATCTTTTTAAAGTGAAACCAGTAGGCTTCTCTACAGGAATGGAGACAAATAACCCTGTTGGGGCAGGGGATGCAGTTCTCACTGGTTATGTTCTTTTAAGTGTGCTGTGCTTCTAAATAAAAGCTATTAGCAATATTTTTTTCTTACAGGCACCAACACACAGCCAATAGCACAGCTGATGAGATTCATATATTTATTGTTACTTGTGCTGCCGTTAGCCTGAATCCTTGCATAGAAATTCTGTGTTAATACATCTGAGCTTTTGTACAATATCTGTCTTTAATTATCTTTTTGAAAGGATCTCTTCATCTTTCTAATGTGACCACAGGACAGGAACTTACCAGAACCTGAGGATAATGGCAGTGTTTCATCTCTTTGATTAGCAATTCAAAACCTTCAATGACTGGTAAAAATGTTTCATCTCTGTCCAAGCTGTTACATGTTTGAGGATACATTTATAAAACACGAGTTCGTTGAATCCTGATGAAGCTTCCAGAAACCCCTTTAGGTCAGATAAGGGTCTTCACCTCAGTGTCCTGGCTTATTCTCTTCATTTTGTTTTAAATCAACTGGTCAGAATCCCAAGAACAGTTTTTTTCTTTTGTGCTGAGTAGAACCTCAATGCTTCTCTTGCCTCCAGTCAGTAAAACAAAAAATGAGAGAAATTTTCTGTTTGGAGAGTCTCCCAGGTCATTAAATCTAGATAACCCTTGTCTGGATACAGCAAGTTACAAATCTTGGCCAGAGGGCTTTAGGAACAGCTGTTGAGTGTGTCTGATATCACCCAACATTTGTGGTAATTTGTGGCTTTTTTAGCCAAGGCACCACTCCTTCCTTGTCCCTGTTCAGGGTCAAACTGCTTCCTTCGGTTTTGGAAGCTGGTTCCAGGCTCGAAATTACAAAGCTTGTGGATTGTAGGCATAAGCTGCAAAAACCTCCCTGGTAAATGTGCATTTGCAACATTCTAGGCCATTTCAGTTGTTATATTTGGAGCTGGGGCATCAATAATACATAGTTCCATTAAAAGACAGTGTGCTTTAATGTCATTGCAGTGAGTTATTTTGGGCAGTTCAAGTGACCCCATTTGAAATACAACAGATGAAACTATGCACCTGTGTATTCAGTTGCAGAGAGTTTGCACCACATATCTAGCTGGTTTTTTATAGACCTTAAAGTTTCATTATTTCTATTCTTAAATGCCAACATATGCATTTAGTATCCCGATAAAGCTCAACTGGAGCTGTAACATATGGGCCCTCTTTTAGTTCCAGCCCCCTGGAAAGCCAAAACTAAACAAAAAGACTGAGTCCTCCTTTTGTCTGATATTTGTGTTCTTTTTTTCTTGAGATGATCTTGTTTGGAAACAGAAGGTTGGCACCTGAGAGAGGAAGCACAGGAGTGTGTGAAGCAGTGGGATGCCAGACAGGAGGGATCCTGCTCTCTCCTGTGCTTTGCAGAGCACTTGCACATGCTGGAATATTGCTGGAATATTGCTCCTGCATGGGCTCTGAGCAGCCCTGGAAATTGCTGCTAACTCTGCCTGATGGCAATTGCCTCATTTCTGGCTTTACAAACAGCTTTGCCTAAATAAATGGTTCCTGGTGTTCATCGCTAGCTATGCTGGGAAAGAGTGCCATACAAAATTGACAGCTCTGGTGTAGTTGGCTGACCATTTATTAATGCTCTACTCACTGAAGGGTGGCAGGGAAAGCTTGTTGTATACAGAAGATATTTCAGCAGCTGTTAAAAGATATCCCAGGCATTATTTATTTTTTTCTGAAATCAGGAACAGATTTACTGTCACTGTCTGTGTGTCTCTGTCATTCAGGGGCTTTATTTCAGGCTTCTTTCTATCACTGGTGTGCTCAGTTTGCTGTGTACTGCAGAGAAGCTGGGTCACTGTGTTCTCCACAAGGGAAATTTTTTCATCATTGGATAAGTTACACCTTGTTTTCTGCAGTAGGATTATTTCATAGTTAAGGATTGGGCAGTCCTGTGAGTTTGCCCAGTCTGGCCCATTTGTGGCACGTGCCACTGGAGGCCTGGCTGCTCTTTTGGTGGCAAAAGGGAAAGTGAAAGCAAATCAAACAGAAGTGAATCTACAGCCTAATCTGTAAGATTTAGGTCTGGATTGCTTTGCTGTTGTTTGATCTTTGCTGCTATTGGTGAGCACCATGGTGTAATGAATAATCATTTTCAAATGGAAACAAAAAACATGGAAGCAAAGGGAGTTGGGGGAGAACTGACATTTCTTTTCAAAACCCACAAAAAAAAGTTTTTAAAAACTCTAAAATTGAAACATTGAAAAATGAATGACAATATAGAAAATCCTGAAGTCAGAGATAATAATAACAACAATAATAACAACAACAATAATAATAATAATAATTTTTGCTAACATGTCAAGAAACTGGAAAGACCTGTTTGGATTAAACTCAAAGGAGAACCTTTGCACAAAGTCCTGAAACTTTACTTCTTCTATAATAATAAATGAGGAATGTTTTCAACTGTTATATGCTGTCGTAGCTCGCTGAAGTAAATGAAGTTTGCAGCTGCTAAATATTTGACCATTGCCAAACAAACAAGGAAAATAATTAACTGCATAATAGAAAGGGAAGATAATTATTCCTGGAAAGCTTTACTGTTACCCATAGCAAAATTTGCTACCTTACTGAATCTACAAATATTTTTAGGTTACCTTGAGGAGTTTTTGTGGTTTTGTGGCCTGACAGTGATGCCCCAGGCAGTGGCACAGCTGAAGGCTTGATGTCTGGCTCTAGAGCCTCATTCACTCAATTCCCAGAGCTGAACTTCCCCAAGGATTGAAGTCTCCCAGGACCCTCCTGCAGTTCATTATGCACAGCATTGCTGTGACACCTTTCAGGCAGATGGAAAAATGAACCCTCTTAGGGACTTCTTTACAATTGTTCATAAATTCTAATGAGATGAAGATCCGGGTTTGATATACATTAGATTTAGGCTTCACTTGGTAGATGCATACATATCAGTGTAATGGTACTGAGCAGAAGTAAGTGTCTTTACCATGTTGATGCAATTATAAACTGAGAAAATGAGCCAAAGATTTTGTATAGATAATGTTGGTACAAGTTTGCCAGTTACTTTGGGATAGAAATATGGATCCAGAAGGATGACACTGATGGATAACTCTGGATCTACCCAGGTAGATAAGGTATCTGGCAGACTTGTGTCTGAGATACTGAATGTGTCGCAGCCATTTGTAGCTGCTGGTTGCAGAAATTTAATGCATGTGCATAAAAATCTTTAAATTTTGTTCTACTAGAATTTTGGGGAAGGGAGAAGGCACCTGAGGAAAGGTATGTGTACCTGTTGATCTGGGTCAGTAACATTTTTAACAAGTATTATCAGACATGTCTGTTCTTTGCCTTCAGTTGTTATGAGGGATTTTTAGAAAATACTGCTTATTTGTTTTTCTCTGCTTGGAATGGATTTATTTTGAAATATTTATTGTAACATTAGTTTTAGATGTTTTACCAACACTAGGCAATGAAAACAGACTGTATTTCAGTCTCACTTCTGATTCAGCAGAACTTCCAGTTCCTCTTGCTCGTGACTGTACAACCTGCAAGATCTGCATGGTGATATATAGAGACATAAACCCACCACTTTCAGCAGTGTTCAAATTGCCTGACTGATTTCTGCCAAGTGCAGGTCATGTGCTTTTGAAGCCTTGGTATTTTATGTGCTGACATCCAAGCATGTCTTTCAGAAAGACTGATTTCAAAGCAAGTATGATGGAGTGATTGTCCCATCTAGAGGAGCTGCCTAAAAATATTTTTTCCCTTTCTGAGTAGGTAAGAGGAGATTTTTATGACAGGTGGAGCAGCACTTTTTATCTCTCATTTGTAGTCAGACGCATCCCAAAAAGTTTTGTTTGAGAGACCTGGATTCAGAGTTAATTTTCTGTCCTATTTCTTGTCTCCTACCTTTGCACAAAAAGGTGCCAGGGAGCTCTCCCAACTCAGGGGAGGAAATGAGAGGACCAGGGTAACTGCAGGGTCCTCACCCTGGAACAAATTTGAGCTGGATTAAACCTGACAAAGGCTGGTGGCAGCCCAGATATCTGGAAAGTTAAATTGGAATGATTTTGTAGAGTTCGGGCCCTAGTTATATGATTTTTTTCAGAGGCACATGAAATGAATAAAACCCTCAGTTTGTCAAGGGTAGAATGTGTGGGAAATAGGCTATTTTTAAAATTTGGAATCACTTTGAAAGGGGTGAAGGAATTCTAGCAAAACCTGACCCATAGGCTGGCAGACTTCACAAATTGATATTGCTGTGCAGGTGGAGACAGCGGTAGATTTGTTGCTTACTGTGCTGGCTCTATTTTTAGCTTCTGACTGCTTTCAAGTTCTGTTTACAAATGTCAGGAAAATGCATTAGGATTATCTGCTTTATTGTAGAGGTAATAAAATGTTGTCCAATTTAGCCAATAGAACAGCTAAAAGCAGGCTCCCAGTGTCACGGCAGCGCAGCTGCTAAATGTGGCCTCACAGAGGTTTTAAGCTGCCCGCTCTGTTCTTTCCTCATTTCTTGTTTCCCACCATTGTTCTGGCTCAATATGGAGATTAGGAAGCTCTGGGGTTTTTTTATTCCCATCTGGGAGTAGCTGAAAATGCACTTTTGAGAAGAGGGAAGGTGAGGGATGAGCAAAAACTCCGTGGCCCATCCCTGCAGTGCCCTCCATCACTCCTGGAGCCCAGCAGTGATACTGGAGGCATAAGGACCACTGATAGTTCCTTTGCCCAGGGCTCTCAGATGCTTGGCTGCTGAGAAATACTTCCCTAAGAGTCCTTTCAGCTTCAGTGTCTGGAGTGGGAGCCAGTTGTTTTTAGTGGATGTGGTTGGTCTGTTGTAACCTGTATTTGCTGATACCCTGTAATCCAATATTACAGCTCTTTCACTGCCACAGAGCCTGGATTCATGGACAAACATCCTGTTTAAGCTGGGATGACTTACTGGGGAGCTTTATGACTGTACTTGCCAGCTAGAAGTATTAATGTGCTTAAGTCAGGGCTGAAGGTGCTTTAACATTGTTATTTGACTCTGTCAGAAAAAGAAATGGGTTGTTTATTCCATTAGAAAATCAGTATGTAAACAAATAATATAAAAATACATTTTTCCTGTGCTCAAAAGGTCTTTATTACCTTTATTATGGTCTTCTACCACTACAAGTTAGTGTTGTAGGGTGCCAGTCCTTGTCATATTCACTAATTAGCAAAAAGGTTTGAGCAGACTTACGACACTTATTTAATACGTGTTTTTCATTACTGTTTTAGATAGCTCAGGACAAACAGATTGTGTGTTACTGCTGTGATAGAATACATAAAACAAAAATAGTTCTCATGCTAAATTCCCTGTGCTTTAAATACACCAGATATGTCCCCTCAAGCATCCTTAAGGTGTGGCTATCTGTATGCAGTTCATCACCAGAGCAATTATATATTCATTTTTAAAGGAACCATACAGTTAGTTTGTTTTAAGTATGGATCTGAGTTGGGGAAGAAATTGGCTATTTAGTAAAAACTGAGGAGCTAATTCCAGTACAGGGGTAAGCTAGGAATAGAAGTAGGAGTAAAAGTGTTGCTTTGAGCTGCATCATATGAAAGCAGCGATGACAGGAACATTGCAAGTTTGTATGTACCTGTGAATGCCCATATTTTTTTTTGCAACTCCTGCAGATTTTGAAACGATATGCCTCTAAGGAGGCAGACAATGAAAATTTGATAGGCAATGTATTATTATGCAGTGAGGTGTTGAAATTTGCAGATCGCTGGCAAGTCTGACCAAGAAATATACCTTCTTTTTTTACCTAAGGAATGAAGTGTGGGAAATCATGCTTTAAAATTGTGAGTGAGATGTAAATCTACACTGTTTCAATACTCTTCAACTTTGAGAAAATTGGAGTCTGGAGAGGAACCTTGATGACTTTTCTTTGTGTTTTGGCCAACTGTAATTATAAAATCCAAATATTTGTGACATGTGGCTTGCTCGTGACCACACCTAGGTGTTAGATCCATAACAAAAGGGTTATTTTCCCAAGAATTTAATTTCTGTTCATCCAGATAAGTGCCACAGAACTGCAGCTTGCTGTTACTGAAAAGAACAGTCAAATCATAGTGTCTCTGTTCTGCCAAGCTGCTCTAATGAACACTGAGAATGAGATATTGTGTTTGTCAGCCTAAGACTGACAAAGTCATTGATGAATCTGTTTTGTTTGGTTTATTTGTGGGTTTTTTTTAATACAAAAATGTGTTGTTCTTATTAAGTTAGCTGGTATCTCTTCATAAAAGAGTAGTCAAATCAATCCTCTTAGGCTTTATTTCAAGCCCTCTTAATACCGGAGCTAGAGTTCTGTGGGTTTATTCATGGAGCACAGGTTCATATGATCCTTCTGCAAAACACAGCAAGAAGGGTAGAGCTGCTCAGTGCCTGAGAGCTTGGCTGGGGTTGCTGTGAGCCTGAGAGCTGCAGTTTGATGAAGTTCCATCTCCAGGAGACTCCTCTTCCATTGCTGCCTGCTTCTTCCTTGGTGTTCCTCTGGGCTACTGAAGAATTTGTTCTGGCCTCCTAGAATTGGAAACTGAGGTGATGAAATTAGGATGTGAGGAGTAAAATTTAAAAAATGGTGTTTTTTTCTAGGTACTAGCCCATTTGTAGTCTTGTTTCGTTTTTAGAAGGTACTATGCAGTCAAAATCAGAGCTGGTCAAAACCTTTCCTACTGGTGTTTTTCTATTGGAAGCCACTGAAATGATGGGATTTGAAGTATTGCTTGGAGCTGTGTGAGTTACCCTTGGGCTTTTTGTCAAAAAGATGGCACTCAGGAAGTCTCAATGGGCCTGTGTAATTTTCTGTCATTCTGTTCAGGTGGCCTGAAACTCCAGCTGGAGCAAGGAGCACTTTGAGATGTGTTAAGTTTTCTGAGAGTTTTATATTGTGGTTTCAAAATGTTTTTGCTCAAATCTACATCTAAAGCACGGCTTGTTTCATAAACAGACTTTCTGAATGCTGCTTGATCTCCCCCATTAGAGTTTTGGAAGAAACCTCTGGAGTGGCCTAACCATTTCCTGCAGCACAAGGTCTTTTTGTAGACATTTTTTAAGTGTTGGTCAGGTCGTTCTAGTGGGAATTGGGTGAAAGTAAATCCATGTGTTGAAACTGGTTTTGTAGCTCTTGAGCAAGATAAGAAGAAAAGAATGCAAAGAAAATTTAAAGTGATTCTAAATAATATTTTCTTTCTTTCAGCTGTCTCCGTAATGAGATACAGTGCATCATCCTTTGGATTTGCTGTAAGTAGAGATACAACTGAAATATGCTCTACCTTTTTTTTTTTTTCTTTTCCACTGACTTTTTGTGAACATAAAATACTGTATTTTTTCTTATGGTAAATTCATGGAAAGTTGTGTGAAGTCAATAACGGATTAGAAAAAATATTGTTGATGTCAAGCATTGGAAAGGATGGCAAAGATACTATAATTGTACTTTTTCAGTTTCTGCCCATTAAGTCCTATCCTGGAGTTAATATCCATGCTTATGCCTCATTGTTGATAGATATTATCCACCAGATATGGTTTTCTTATACAAAATCTCTCAATTAAAAATCAGTTTTGTTGTTGAACTTGAGCCAAATTCTGAAATTCCTTTCTAAACTTTGTGGGACCCTCTTCCCATTGGAGTCGATGCTATTGACTTTGGAATGACAGCTTTCCTCCCTAGTCCTTGCCATGACTTTCCAGATTAGTGGCAGAGCAAAAAATTCCTAACGACAAGCAGTGACTCATATCAAATAATTTATCTTTAGCATTCAAATTTGAAGGTTAGATTGACTCTGTAGGAAGTTTGACGCAAGAGTGGAAGTTCTTACAGTGGGACAAGCCTGGTTTTCAGTGTTCCTGACACCACGTCTGCATTAATTTGGAATACAAACATGGCAATTTTGCTGATGATACAGAATAATACATTCATATAGGATGAAATCTGAATGGGATTTTGGAGAAATAAGTTAATATTTTCTTGGTTGGAAACAAAAACTATTGCAGGAAATTAGTGACTGCAGGAAAAAGGAAAAGATTGACAAGCATTTTTCTACACTTAATTCTTTAAGTCTTTGCATTAGAATCATATTGGTATTTTAACTCTTGGAGTGCTACACTGGCAGATTGTGATGTTTGGTTTTTTTCTTAACTTCTCCACAGATGATAGATAAAACTTCAAAAATTTTTAATCCCTTGACTGACTTTCTGATCTCTGGAGTGTATCATTGTGCAATAATACATGGCAAAAATGTGAAGATCAATTCAATAAACGTAAATCCTGCTTTCATTAAAATGATCTATTTGAAGCTGCTTTGTGCTTGTGCAGCAGGATGGTAAATGCATTGCTCTTAGTGCAGGGCACACTTAATGGCCCACAAAGCAATTGACTCTGTATCTCTTTCAGTTTGATGCCACCCTGGATGTTTTGTCATCAGCGATAGTTTTGTGGCGTTACAGCAACGCGGCTGCTGTGCACTCTGCACACAGGGAGTACATGTGAGTACACCTAATTATTTCTGCCTGTGGTAGGGGCCTGCAGAGCTTTTGTTGTCCAGCTGTGAGCCTGCAGATTCCAGAGCTCTGACAAAAACCGTTTTGTCATGTCAGCAAGTATGCTTTCCTTCAGCCAGCTTACTGCTTGCTCCCAAACACGCAGCATCTCCTTAGGCAAACCTCCCTGCCATTGTGCTTTCAGTTTCTTTTTAGCCAACCATAGCAATGGTTAGGCCTTTGCAATTTGTTTTCCCTTGCAGCATCTGTATCAAGTGAACTGTATTTGCAACCTGTAATAGATTTGTAAGTCTTCCATTTTGCATCTTACTGCATTATTCTTACTAGAGTATGGTTTTTGAAATTGTTGCTTGTATTATATTTGTACTTCCCTCAACAAGTTCGAATATGAATCATTTTAACTTTTTTTTTTGTAAGTAAGAGTACAGCAGTGCTTGCATGTCTTCTTTATGCTTACTTTTCAAACAATTTTTTTTCATCTTTAATGCTTGCTGTATATGTCCTTTGGGGGAAAAAAGGTCTTTCCATATGTGGTGCAGTATTGATCACAGTGAGAATTGTGTTCTGCATCATTGTGCAGCATATCTGTGGGTGATTCATGTGGTAGCTGAGAAGATCAGGTGGACATCAATGCAATAATTTTTCCAACTATTGCACAAAGAAGATTTTAAATTCCTACTCAAATTTTGGGTGCATCTAGGTGGAGATTTGCAGTACATTTGACTATTTTCAGTTCTTCTCTGTACTGCTGGCCATTGCTGGCAGCATCCCATCTGGCTGGGAAATAGTTCCACTGTGCCCCGGAAGGGACTGCAATTTTACAATAAAGGGGGATAAGGTAGGTTTTGCGCTGAAACACCTCCAATGATGTCCCTTTAATAAAGGGCAGCTTGATGAAACTGAACATTGCATAACTGGTAGGATAAAAAAAAAATAAACCCAGAAAACCAACGACAAAAAGCCACACTGGACGGTCTCAATCTTGTCTTCACAATCTTTTCTAAAAACTAAGAAAAAGGAAGCAGTATTTTTACATGCATTAACTCAGGCTCATGCAACAGCTTGCCAGGGCTGTGAGTTCCTTTCTGGCAAGGCTCCATACAGAACAGTTTGGAATAAAAGGCCATAAAAGACTGATGTGGCATTGATTCATAAAAATAAATTCAGAAATATGTGATTAAAATAAGTCTTCCTGCACAGATTTGGAGATTTTAACAGACATTTCTTTAGTATCTTGCTTTTGTGGGTGTCCACAGAGATTCATGTCAACATCCAATTAACATAGTTTTGAAATCTCCTTCTGTTGAGCTTTTTCAAGTGAACCTTGTAAAGTATTTAAAAGAGAAAATAAATCCCAATACAAAAGAAGAATCAACATATCCCTATGGCTAAGCCAGTAAAATGAACAGGCAAAATAGTGAACATATTTTCCTGGTTTTTATGCTCATTTTTAATTTGCTTTCATATAATCCCTCTGCTTTACGTAAGGCTAAATTAAGTCAGTGAATTACTTGCCATGCCCATTAGTTGAAGACAGCTAAGGTTACACGATGAGTTCAGTATCAAGTGAAAGAATGTTCCCATATGCTGGGAATATGAATCACTGGATAGTCAGCCTGGTTATCCCTCTGTTTCCAGAGCTGACAGGAGAATCACCACAGTACTGACAGCAAAGAGGTGGTGAGATGGTTGTGCTGCTTAAGGCAATTCTTACTGTGTCAGATTTTTTAGGGAGGCACATTTCTAATTTCCTGTTGTGTTTAATCAATCTCTTGCTTGAAAGACTGCATGTAATTATTTTTCCTCCTCGGCACTGGGAAAATGTTGCAATGACGCCTGCTGGCTCAGCTCGTGAATAATCCTTGTATCATATCTGCTTTAACTACACCTGGTCTGTCACAATCCCTCTTTTCTGTGGGCCAGTGCCTCCTCCCTCAGACTCCTGGACAGTCTGGTGCAGATCTGTGTGGGTGCTTAGGTTGTGCTGTGTGTTATTCCTGTTTCTGTGAGCCTGGCCATATTCTGCCTTAGTACAGGGGCCCGTTTACCACAATAAGGTGTGCCAGAGTGGCTTCAGTTCAGTTCTTCATTTATAGGTCTGTCTTTTGTTGATTTAAATATTACATTTGTCTGTGTATCGTAACATATCTGAAAAAATCCGTAGCTCCTTGGCAAAAGCCAAGTGGAATTGCCAATTAATTATGTTTTGCAAGTTTATAAAACTTCCTGTTTCATAAACTTGACATCAAGAGATTGATCCAAAGTCTGTTAAAATCAGTGTAAAGCCTCTCATGGAAAGGCAGCCTTAGAATCAGTCCTAACTCTTGGACGTCATTGAGAGTGAACATAAAGATAGACTGAAAAACACACCCCCAGGAAAAGGCACAGAGAATACAGCCTGACTCATGATGTGCCATGAATTAAATACTGAGAATAAAATGCTAAGATGTAAAAGAAATGCGTAGTCTTACTTAAGATGGAGCCATATGGCAGTTGGAGCTGCAGCACTTTATGGGCTGGCACTCCTAAGAGTACAGAAGTGCTTGCTGTGCCAAGTTCTGCTAAGAGGAACCAATGCATTTCCATTTGACTCCAGGGGAACTGGAGTGCTGAAACCATCATGCAAATGTGTCCTGCTGAGTTTAACTCTGTTTAATGCATTTCATTTTTATTAGATCATTTGATTTCTCTTTTTTTCTGGGGTGAGATGAGAAGGTACTTTTTTAGTGTTCATCCCTCCCGTTCATCCCTTCCTGCCAGGGTGTCAACCACAACACACACCTCAAAGAGGCTGAAGCCCTGGCAGTGGCACCAGTCCTGTAACCATTTGTTGATCCTCCAGATTCAGCCATTTCAAATCTCTTTGCTTTGACTGGGAGGATTGATGAAAAAACTGCTTGTGCTCGAGAGTCCTTTACTGCCACTTCTCGGTCTCTGTCACCCTTCCTGATGCTGCTCAGACTGCTCCTGGCTGTGTCATTGGTGCCCACATGAAATAAAAGCTGTAGCTAAAACATTCACCAAGATCAGGAATTAAACCACTGCAAGATTGTAGGCCCTGAGACACTGCTTGACTCTGCCTAGCTGGCTCATTAATGAAAGAGTATGTGGGAGTGGGATGAATATTTGATGTTTTTTAGAAGAGTCCTTGAAAGAATTGTAGGTCTTGAGGCAACGCAAGAGTTGGGAAGGACTACAGATATCTGGGAAGAGAGTCAGAGTACATGCATAGTTCATGAGTACTTGATTTGCTCAGTCTGATCTGCTGGGTTGTAAATTAACATGCAGGAAATGTAAAGGTGCTGAACAAGTCATCAAAAAAGCAATGATCAAGGAATTAAGGAAATACAAGAGTGCTGAAGTAACTGGAGAAATAATTTTGAATCTCCACTAAAGATGAAAATTTACAACTGAAATAAAATTTTTGCACTACCTTATTTTTCTTCCTCGGAGGAGAAACTGAGAGGAAGAAATATACTCTGCTGTAGCTGATAAACCAGAGACTGTCAGATATAGTGGGCCCACTACCTGTGTGCTTTGGGCCAGGTGCAGCTTGGTGGTGAGAGTTTTGTGCAGTGCTGTGCTGCAGAAAGGCTGGGGATGGCAGACACCCTGCAGGTCACCAGCCCAACCCCCTGCTCAAAGCACAGGCCATTAGAGCAGATTGGCAGGGCTCAACCCAACCTTCTGTTTTGTGATTTGAACATTGGCTGAGGCGTTCAGATGCAAAAAGAAATGTCAGTGATCTCCCTGGCTGCTCTCCATAACCAGTTTACAAATACCTTGAATATTCTGCCCTTTAGTAAATCTCTAGCAGCTTAGTAGGTTATTGGGTTGGGGAAGCAAATCTAAATCTGTTAAAGGAAGAAATTTATTGAGACTGGTTTGGCAACAGTGGTTTTTCATGTGCTTAAATAAACTCAGTAAGTAGCTGTAGAAGTAATTTCTTAATAGAAGACTGGAAAAATGTCTCATGAGATGTTGAACTTGTCACTGACTATACAGCCAAGGGGCAGCTCTGAGCTTCTGTTAAATTCAGGAATGAAGGACTTGGGTTGGAGTGCAAGAACTCTGTCTGAGGAGAAAGTGAGAAAAACCACCAAGAAACGAAGGATTAAAAAACAGAATAACAAACTACATGTACACAGCCTGGGGGAAAGCTTTAAAAACCAGAGCTTTTTTACTACAGTTGGTTGGAAAGAATCTTGCTTTTCTGTACAATGCAGTACAGGACTGAGTAATTGCCTATGCCGGTGGGATCCATTGCTTCTGGGATTTTTTGGCTACTGGATTTTTTATTGCAAAAACTAACTCTGTACAGCATATTTAAAACAGTGATTCTTGACAGTTGCAGCTGATGTTTCTTATATATTATTTTGTTGATGGTATCAAGTTAAATTCAGTGTTTCCCAGGAACCAGTCTATCAACATCTTTCTTAACCCAGTGCCAGAGTAAATAGGCAACCTGACTCACAATGAACATTCTGGAGTAAGGCAAGAGCAGAAAACACACATTTCTTACATTTCTTTCACTGTTTTGGTGTTGTGGTTTTGTTTGTTTGTTTGTTTGGGTTTTTTGATTATGTATTTCAGACTCTGGCTTCCTTAATTATTCTTCCTTAATAATTCCTTAATTATGTAATTAGAAAATTAAATTGTATCATGGACTAATCATTTTAAACAAACTTGTGGTGCTCTATGTTGCCATAGCATGATACATAATGGATGCAGATGTGTCCTTTTTTTTTTTCTTATATTGGTGAAGCTGTTGTCTGAAACATGGGCAGTAATATTTAAATTACAGGAATTAGAGTCTACAGTGTGACAGACACAGGTGCAGGTATCTGTCATACCTCCACCTGCTTCTGAGAAAGCTTTTTGCCAGAAGAAAAGGGTCCTTTTGCAATTAGACATTACCTGAACACTTTGCTATGTGCCTGTAACTTAACTTTCATCTCCACACCTCAGCTGTGGCTGTGGATTTGATGCCTTCAGAATGCTGAACCCATTGGCTGAGTGAGGAATGCCTGTCCTGGGGATTTGCTTCCTAATAGGTTCCTAAATTATGGGGAGGATGAACCGGTGTTCTCACCTATTTTGTCATTCTGAAGAACACAACTGTAAGAGTTTAATCCAAGAATTTCTAATTTAGCTTCAGCTAAATCTCTGAGAAAGATACTTGACTTCTCCTCATCAGAAATGACATGAGAAATCACACTAAAAGATCTGATGGCAGGTGAGACCCTAAGACAGAGCGAGCCTCTCTTTCCAAAGTAATTGTAACCTTTTTTTCTCTCTTGCTCCTGTTCAGATGACACCACTTGGGAATATTAACCTTGGCATTTGGTCATGGGGAGCCGTGCAGAAGTTACACTGAATATATGTGCATTACAATGAGGCATATGGGGAATATGGGGATTGTGACGTATCCTACTTTTGCACTCAAAGCTTGAAAGAATTAGAAGCCACCTTTTGCGACTGTCATGCTGCAAAGTTAGGTCTGGCTCTGCTCTCTTCCTCTGATTCAAAAAGAAAGCATGTTGATCTATATGGTTTCAGGGCATATTCTCTCTTGGTTCACAGAATTAAATAAAAGCACCCACATTTTCAATATCTCTATTGTATTTAAATTTCCATGTGCGGATTGGCGCTGCTGTGCTGGTTAACCCGGCTAAATGAGCACTGTCTATTTAGGCAGTGTTGAATGAAAATAATCCTCTGGGTTCAGACCCAACATATCAGTCACATTGAAAAAACTGGGGATAATTTTATCTGTACCCTACATACGAAAGAGACTCGAAGCACAGATGGCAAAATCCGCACCTACCCACAGTTCAGGGCAAACCTCTGTGGCTGGAGGCAAAGCTCTTTTGTGATGAGTGAATGGAATACCTAAGTGATCTGGAAAAATGTCAAATGCATGGAGCTGCAAACAGCTCAGAACCTACCTCTGTGGCTCACGTCTGGTTCTCATCTACCAGCCTCACACCACACAAAGGGAGTGCTCACCTGTGCTTGGATATCTGATTTCTAGGAGAAATTTCTTAAGCACACTGAAAATTTCTAAACCATTCTTTCTTCTGAAATATTTGGTCAAACTTCTACATCCAGGTACAGTGCTAGATTCAAATTTCAGAGGTGCTTCATTAGGCTGACTTAATAAACATTGTAATTTCTCCATAAATTCATTATCCCATATTCAAACAAAAGTGAATCAATCACAAACTTTGCTCGTACCCAGGCAGAAATGCATGTATGCCTGCAGTTATGCGTACACACACGAAAAATCATTGCACATACAAGTTATATTAAATATGAAATAGAAAATGTATATATTTATATATTCTAAAATCTGTTTCAAAAACTGTGGCATCTGTAGACTTGGCAATGATTTTACTGGAGCTAGATCTGAAATCTATGAAAGCCTTTCCTTTTGCTTGACTGGTAGTTGATTTGCAGTTGATTGAGCAGGATTTGTGTGTATTGCCTAGTGTTTACACATAGGCCTATGTTTGTAAAATCAGGGCTATGATGTTTTCTGTGCTGGAATTTGAGGATCACCATAAAAATTAATATTATAGAAATTCTCAAAAGGCTTTAATTTCCAGGTTCAGGGGAATGGCAGAGTCTCTGATCATCTGCTGCAAGTGGAGGAGCAGTGCTGAAGCCAGGAGGGTGGTTGTAAGGCAGGTGTACTCCAAGTGCAGCTGCACAGTCTGTGTAGACCTAGGAATGAGAAAAGAGGTCATGAGAGTGTTCAGACTCCCCCCAGTTGCAGAAATGTCTGTTAGCTTTTTCTGGCAGATATTCCATACCTGGAGTATCAAATTATTTATGGAACTGTTGCCCCAGATCAGCTGCATGATGTTAGAGTATGTAAATACCCTGTTCTGCAGCAACTAGTTGAAATCCTAAGGGACAATAAAAGTTTTAGAAGGCCTGTAACACTTTCAGCATGAAGTGGTTCCCTAGCAGAGCTGATCTAAATCTCAGACATAAACAGCATTTCCCCTCCATGTCTTTTAAGAATTCAGACCATGTGATATCACAGCACACTTTTCTAACATAGTAATTGAAAAATTGACTTTCAGTGGTCATTTGGACTATTACTTGAATTCCCTTTATTGTGTAACCTAGTTTGGGCTTATGTTTTTATATGGTGAGAAAAAAGGAGTAGCTGTCATGATGCGGATCTGGATCCTGGCAGTTGGGGGTGGATTATGGAACATGTGTGATGAACAGCAAGCCCACTTCGTTCCTTTTAAAGTGTGTCATAAATTGACTCTATTCCCTCCTCACCCAGCACCAGGCAGGTGTAAATACTCTGAACAGCTGTGATTCTGTACGGTTTGGTGTCCAAAACCTCTTCAGGAGCTACACCTGAAGATAAGCTACACCAATATCTAATATAACTGCCTAATTGGACACAAGGAAGCTTTAGATTCGCAGCAGAGCATGACAAACAAGCAGGAATCTCAAGCCTGAGGCTGATATTGCATCTTTTGCATAATATGTCACAGTGGCTAGTTCTTTTTCGAGAAAGTCCTTTAATGAGTTCAAGAGGCAGATGTTACATCTTCTGTGTTTCGGATGTCGCCCTCGTGAAAAGTGTGACTGCAATGGTCTCAGCAATACTGCAGAACAGCAGCAAATGTCAGTGAGCAGCTGCATTGTAATTTTGATGCCTCTGTTTAAAGTAAAGAGCAGCAGGCCTGTGGCACAGGGTGCTGTGTGCTGGACAGGCCCTCCCTGCCACAGAGGTACAGTACCCAAAATAGAGATGAGGCTGTCACCTGCCCCTGCTGTGCCTGGGCTGTGTGCAGGGCTGCTGTTGCTGTGCTGGCAGCCACCCTGAGCACAGCTGCTTAGGGCTCCCCTCTGCTTCTTTACACACCCTTCTTCCATGGCAGGAGTGGTCCTTGCTCAATTCCTCCTATTCCTCACCTGTGTGGCAGCCGATTGGGGGGTGTGGGTAGCAACCAGAGGCTGCTGTGGAGCTGTGAGGAGGAGAAGAGCTGTGGGTTTTGGAAGAACATGGATTGCAGTTGAGATGAAGGGAAGAAAGCAGAGGCCCACACCTGGAACATCCCCAGCCACTCCTTGGCACCCCAAATGACTGAAAACCAGAGCACTTTCATCCCCTTCTCTGAAACAGCCTCTCACTCTTTCCATTTCCATATCCTATGTCCACTAATCTAGTTCTGAGTCCTGTTGCATTTTCCCTACCATGCTTCTCTTCATCTCCATCAGCCAAATCCCACTGGTTTGCCACTGGAAAACAATTTTTTGGTGACCAAAAATCGAACCTTTTCCTCCCAAATTCTCATCCTTTGGATTCCAACATTCAGTTTTGCCTACGCTTAAGAAATCCTGGGCTGGCTGTAATTAGCATTTTACACCTGGCTACTGTAAGTAGGCTATAAGAGCTGCCATAGGACCAGTGTTAAATGAAAGCAGGCCTGGCTGTGTTTAAACAGGCTGACAACCTCTCACCTGGAAGAAATGTGGTGCAGGTTACTGCAGGTTCCAAGTTATTAACAAAGGAGCAGTCACAGAATGTAATTTGTATTTGGTTTTGGGTAGAAAGAATGAAAACAAGAGTGCCAGCAAGGCAAAGAGACAGTAAAGGGTTCCTGTCATGTGGTTAAACATAGAAGACAACTGAGAAAAATAGACAGATACAGAATTAGAAAGTGAATGAATACTTTATGCTCAAAAATGTTTTTTCATTTCAGACTGCAAAACCTCCTGGGCATTTGCCTTCCGTGTTATATCATGTGACTTCCCCTGAATGATTCCATCCATGGCATTCATTCTGTCAGCCACTAATACTGAAATCCCTTCTAATCATAGGGAAACAGGATTTAGCACCTTTACAGTTTTTATTAAAATAATTACTTTTAGAATTTTTTTTCTTACTTAAACTCTAGAGGTTTTATTGGTGGGTTTACTGAGAGATTAAATTTTGTATCCATCATAAAACTGATTTTCTCAGCTTTGCTGAAGAAGCTCACATTACTCCTGGGCTTAGAGCTCTTATTGGCCTGCAGCTCATTTTAATGTGAAGTTCCTTGCAAAGTAATATTTTTCACCACTTCAGTGATGAAAACAGCCTGCAGAGATTTTAAAATTTCCTTTTCTGTGGGCTATTAGGAGTCATTAGTGTTAAAAGATCTTGACAGAGCCTGCAGAGTTAAAGATTTTGTGAATAAGAATTACTAGGGTCACAGGATGATGCGGGTTGGAAGGGGCCTCAGGAGGTCTCTGGCACAGAGCACAGGGAGCTGTGAGATCAGAGTAGGTTACTCAGAACCTCACCCAGTCAGGTCTTGAAAACGTCCAAGGATGGGGACTCCACAGCCTCTCTGGGTAACTGTTCCACTATTAATCCCTGGTGGAAATCTCGTTTCTCTTAGGAAAATATAACATGGTAAGATTCTTAACAATCAAGGAAATGCAGATTTAAAATAGAGTAAAGCAGCTCTTGTAGGGTAAGCAGAATATATGTGGAAATTAGAAGTATTGTCTTTTATTTACAGCATAGTGGCTGCCAGAGAATTGGATGAGGAACTGAAGCTTGTTTAGATGGCAGCTTTGCAAATGTGAGAATAGAGTTTCTATCTCAAGAATATTAATACAAATGCTAGTGCTTCATACAATGATTTTTTTTCCAGTTCTTTTTGTCATGTTTATCTCTTTAGCTCAGCTGAAATGATCAAAATGTTTTCCATGAATAAGGTAAGTAATCCTGATACCAGAAAGGAATTTTTTACAGTGAGAACAAGCAATCACTGGAACAACCTCCCCAGGGACATGGCAGAGTCCTCATCGAGGGAAGTTTTCAAGATGCAGTTGGACAGGGTGCTAGAGAATCTCATCTAGGCTTCCTTTCCCATGAAATGTTGGACCAGATGACATTTGGAGGTCACTTCCATCCTGGGCTCTTCTGTTCTTCTGTGAGCCTCTTTACCTTGGTAAAAGTAATAACACCCCCTGCTCCCCCCAAAACAACCCTTATAATCAAAAAAGGTGAAGTAATCTGGGATACTGCAATGAATGAAACAGGTGAGAGAGCAGTGCAGTATTTGACAAGAAAGTTAGGTTTTTAATATTACATTTTAGTTATATCATATATTAACAAAATTGGGAAGTAATTAAACTGCTACTGACAACCTTGTTCTATTCCACGTGGTGCCATCACGTTTCAGGGGTTATTTTAATGAACTTGAAGTGTGGTGGTAAAATAGTTTCCAGGATTTAATGAAGTACCAAGTGCATGAGACCGTTTTCCCTCCCCACTGCCCCAAAACAACTCTCTGTGAGCTGCTAGGAGAAAGTTAACATGTTTTTGCAGATTGTATTCATATGCATCACCAATTTGTTCTGAATCCTTAATTCTGTTGCACCACCTTTGCTGCACAAGAGCAGATTGACTTGAGAGGAGTAATTACCAAGGGCTTCATTGCATACCCTCGTTGGTTCTGTGTTGCTGTAAAGATTTGCCAGGAAGAGAACGGGATGATAATTAAGAAGGGAAAACTCTTGCACTGGCTATTTCATAGCAGTCAGTTGATATGAGAAAAACTCTGTTTCCTGTCACCTTTGTGTAGCTTTTCCCAGATCACTTTTGAGGTAGTTTATAGCAGAGCTCCTTACTCTGCACATATTTGTAATTTCATTACTATAATCTGTTCATTTTATGTTACCAAACAAGTAGCTGAGAATCTAAGCCTGCAGTCTTCCATCAGTCTGACTGCTGCTTATCTGCAGGAGCAGCCTCTTTATCTGAAAGGGGTCAACTCATGTTAAGGGTGTTTAGTGTGGTAAGACCATGCTAAAGGTAAAATTGCTTCATTATGTTGAAGATTAATCACCATAGAAATCTGAGTGAGATTAATCTCTAATTCTATGTTGGCAATATTACAGAATTTTAGTCTTATCACTACCTGTATGGAATTATAACAAATAATTGCAAAATATAAGATAGAATTAAGGCTAAATCCATGAAATTAGGAGGCTGCTCTGCTGCATCTGCTAAATGCAAATGAATTGGATAGTTGGACTTACTTTCCTTAGGAAATTAATTTGTTGATAAAATGAGGAAAAAAGAGCTAACTTACCTATAGCAGCTTGAAAATAAACAGTTTGTGGAGATGGAATCCCCCAAATCTCAGTACTTTTCAGAGCTACCTGCTTAAAAGCCATTGATTTATACCAAGCAACAAATTTTTGATTAAGGGAAAGACTATCAGGTGCTCACAGGGATTGATTTCCTTTTCTGGTTCCCTTATGAGTTGTGAGAATTTGTCATCAAAATGAGGAATTATGTCTATTAGAGCTCCACACAGGAAATATGTGATGGAAGAGGAGAGGTGGCAGCTGTGTGTTGTGTAATGCAGTTACACTGATCTGCTTCTGATGGGTGTGAGTGCAAATATCCAGGGCTGCTGTAATACAAAATGGGTATTTATAGGGCTGTGTAAATATAAATGGGTTGTATGTGGGTTGTAACACTGCTTTCAAGAGAATGTCTTTTGAAAATTGTCAGGATGCAGCACTCCCAGAATCAAGCTTTAGTTTTTAGGATTTATGCAGGTGTCTGAATTCCACTAGAAGTGAACCAGCACTGACTGAAGCTCCAAAGCTGTATAAAGTCTTTGATGGTTTTGAGAGTCTAAATAATTTCACTCTCAATGCCTGAGGCCGCAGTACAGCCAGTTTAACAGAGTGTTTCGTCTGTGACAAAATAATACTGAAAAATTGACAAAACTGATGAGATAATTTCCAATATAATGAATTACACTTCATATTGTCTTCTGGATTTTCACATACAAATAATGCATCAAAAACACATCGAGGAGTATCTTGGGCGGATCATGATCAGCTGCCAACACCTACAGCAAACTGAAGAAAACCGGGTGGTTTCCCTGTTAAATCTGTAATAATAAATTCTCTTGTAGTTTTAATCACTCTTGCATTCCAAATGGCATTGCTCTAAGAAAAAACCCCAGCTATGGAAGTTTGAGCTGTAGTTAAGTTAAAAGTTGGTTGCTGCCTGAATATCAGAGAGATGTCCTCACCTTGTCCTTCCTGAATTAGTCTGTTATTCTTCAAATTGTACTGCATTCTGAAAGATTCCAGAAAGCTTATTGTTTCTGAAAACCAAATAAAGCTTTTCCATTATGTTTTAAAATGTTTTGACTAAATTTTCTCTCTTCCTCCTTCTTTTTAGAAGCAAGATATTACATGGGGCTGGAGGAGATTCCAGATTCATGCATTCTTCATTAGAGCTTTTCTGTTGCCTGTCAAACCTGTAGCAATCAATTATTTTGCTTTATAGATCAATTATAACTATAATGATTTAGTAGATACTGAGTGGGAACCTCTGGCTCTAACTCAGGTAGAAATGGCTGTGAAATAAGGAGATGACCTTCAATAGGTGCTGCAAGTGTGAGTCAAGGGTTAGGACAAGGCTCACGGGGCTGTCTTTAAATTCTTCTCTATGTTGTCAGTCAATGCTCACTTCTATATAACTCCTCTTTCACTAGTTTTTATGGGTGCTCCTGAGTTGATTAAAACCTGTTTAGAAATGGCAGTTTGCTCGTCTAATTTAATTGAATGTTATTAATGAAATTGCATTTGCCAGCCACCTTGGCACTACCACCCTTCGTGTGCAGTTGGAAACTCTCTGTAGTTACACAGCAGTGATTGGTAGCAGATGGAAGTGAGCTGGCTTGTATTAAAATTTTTGTGGTCTAGTACAGTAAAAGTTGAGCATGCTTACAATAACCAATTGCAACTTGTTTATTGTGTGCTACAGTTACTCAGTTTTTGGAGGTTTCTTATTTTTTACATTTGTAGTTGAATTTTGCATGATTTGCAGTCTAGTTAGAAATTATTTCTTTCTAGCAAATGAGATTAAAAGAAGACACTGTGCAGCGTTGTGTTCTAGTGGTTTTGCAGATAAATCAATACACTCAAGAGGACAAAAACCATGTGGTTTTTGGCTTTAAGTACTATACTCATGAATTTTGCATGGCTGTGGATTCCAAAAGCCAGCATATAAAGGAGAAGCTAGGCTTGCTAAATATGACTGCTGAATGCTGATTCAAACCTCAGACTGCATTTCTGTCTGCCATTAATACCCTTGTCACTGTTGTTATCATCTTCCTTTTCTTCTATCTACTTTAGCTATTTCTGGGTAAGTAGGTGGATGGGAATTCTTTTGCCACAGTAAAACTGAGCTGGGGAATAAGAGAAACAGATCAAGATTGCTGAAGTCGTTGTGTATCTGCTGGGAAATATGCAAAATATTTGCTGATAGACTTGGGTGGTTGGCAAGTTTACAGAGATAACCCCAAAATCTCTGATTTATGCGGGAACAAAAGCCAGCCAGTGGTCAGGGCATTCCCCTTAGGGAATGTTTGCCTGTCTTCCTCAGAAGTGTGCAGGGAATGAAAGGTCTGCTAAGGGAAAGGGATGATGCATTCAACAGGCACCAATGGTACATATTGCCATGAGGAAGAGTGATCCACAGTTTCCAGGTCACAGATTTGGGGCTGTGTAAGTTGGTTTAAGGGAGGGTAGAAAAGCTTGTCTTTCAGAGTTGCTTTCAGATTAAACGCCAGCATATCCTTGCAGGAAGTTTATGTACCTTCTGTCAAGCTGTCACTGGCTCAGCAAGTGGCCTTAGGCAAGTCAGCCAACTTTTGTGGACCAGCTCCCAAATTATGTCGTGCCTGACTGGGGAGGAAACAGGAGTTTCAGGTTCTGTTATGCTACTGACCACATTTACCAAACATCTCTCCTGGTCTGGTAAAGAGAATGAAGTTGCCTTGATTATTTCTAATGGCAGATCCTAGCAAAACAGACAAACAAAGAGAGACAGATCTCTAAAGGACTCTGATAAATCATCAGGATGGAAGTGGCAGATCTTTCTCTCTGAGACATCACAGAGAAAGAAACATCATCTGATATGCCCTATCTTCTCACACATAATCCAGGTTTTAAGAATGGGAGAGGAACTGGATGTTTCATTCTGTTCTTTAATTTAAGCCTCTATCTTTAGCTCCCTAAGACATTTTTTTATTATTAATATTCTGTTACTCTCTGTTGCCCTGGAAGAGTTGGCAACTTCAAATATGTTCTTAACATTTCTTTGTATTTTTCTCTATTTTTTCCCCAGGGCTTGTGTTATCTTGGGTGTCATATTCCTCCTGTCCTCTATATGTATTGTGATCAAAGCCATCCACGATCTTGCGAAGAGGGTGCTTCCAGAAGTGGTAAGGTGATTCCTGTTCTTTTAAAAGTTCTCTTTATTCCCTGCCCTGCCAGTGGGACTGAGAAATGCCAGCGTCTCCTTTCAACAGCCCCACTGAACTCTGTGAAGCTCTAGGAGGTGCATTTCCTGCCTGGCTGCACATACTGGCCCTGGTCTTCCAGCAGTATTTTTTACTTATGTGATGGGGTCTAGTCTACTTCTGGAGTTTACTTATGGGTTTTTATGGGCTTGACCCCAAATCTCTCTCTCACTTAAAGCTTCTATATAGGCCTGTGGGAGTTCAGTTACAGGGAGGAGGCCTCTCTGGGCTTAATGAATGTACTAGAATTTTATGAGAAGAATGTGTCCACAGTTTTCTACTCCAATGGCTTCAGCATTTTATTTTCAGTGTGGAAAATATGTATTTTTGGATTATATTTTAATGTCTTCCAGCTCTTGCCTCCAACTCCAGAGCCATGTGCGTGTAGCAGGGATGGAACAGGTGAGGGGAGCATGCTGGGTGGAAGAGCTGGCTTTTAGACTGACTCACCATGGAGCATCACAAAGGGCTTTTCTCCTGCTCTCTGCTTTCTTTTGGCTGTGAAAGCAGCCCCTACCTGGCCTATAGAGCAGCTCTCCCCAGTGGCCTTTCTCTCAGCTCTGCTCTGTCCTGTCCTGCTTGCTTCCTTTCAGTACTGGCTATTAACTTCTACTCATCTTAACAAGCTGCTCACTGGGAAAACCATTTGGCAGTGATTCCGCTCCAGCAAGACTCTTCCCAATGTGCTCAAAGAAAATGAGGCTTCAGTTCAGTTGTTTTGTGCACAACCTGGCTCGGAGCTTTGTCTTCAGCCCTTGTGAAGTTTGGTCTGGTTGTGTGTTCAGCCTTTCACATTGGGGGTTCACCCTGCCAAGTGCCATTCTCAACACAGCACCACACAGAAACCAAAACTCCTTCCTTTTAACCAGGAGATGGAGGCAGAGCTGGAAAATAAAAAAGCCAAAATGGAATTCCATCTGTTAGCAGTGCAGATGACCTACTGGGTCCTGTGTTCTCATGGAAACTTGCAAGAAGCTGGGCAATTCCAGAAGCTTATTTTCAGTAGTTTATCAAAATCTGGGTGAAGATGAGTAGCACAGCCCGTGAGTTAGCACTTTACTGAATCACAGCCAGGTGCATTGTTTGACTGCAGGTGATTCATGTTCTCTTTGCATTTTGCTTGCCCTCTTTTCCAGTCTTCATAATTTGCTGCCTCCTCAGCTTTGCCAGCATTACAGCACATGTAGTTCACCAGCCTGGTTCTGTCAGAATGATCTGGGTTAGCTTAAACACTTTCAGTAGTTGGTTCTTAAACCCAACCAAAACATTTTGACAGAACTGGGTTGGGGAGTGAGCATGGGGCATGTGCCAGTGAGGCTGAAGAGGAGGCAGGAAAGGGTGAGGGGAGACCCTACTGTGATGGTCACCTAAGGGACAACTTCTTATCTGTACCCAAACAGTGCAGACTGGCTGCAACTTGACTCCTGTTTAGTGACAAAATGAAATAAATGGTCCTGACTCAGTGAAGGAGAAGGGAAAAGGGAGGTTACGACCATAATTTAAACACTCATTTTGGTGAATTTCTGGTAGCGTATATCAGATTAACTTGGATGTCTCAGTCTAATTCATTGTGGGCAAATGCTCTAATCATTCCATCAGTAGGAACCAAAGTTTAAAAGTTGTGTCCTCTATATCTCACTCTTTCATCATTACAGGTTCTGTCTACAGGAGAGGGCTCTATTTCTGACATGGGGAGAAATGTCTCGTATTTGGATTGTGAACATTTTTTATGATTTGCAGGCATATTGTACTTCCTCATTTTTAATGTTTTTACAGTAGGAAAAAATATGGAATCAGACCTACAGAAAGGTATCCCTGAAGAGAAGATCCCATTACATTTTCAGTGTCCTGTAAGAATGATTTGTACAGATCCCTTTTGTCACAGACTGCCTCGGATTCAGTTTCAGGTGCTAAATCTGTGTCGAGTAGGTAGAAGTTAGACTGGATACTGCTTACATTTGACACAGTATCAGGGTACTGATGGATAATCTTCTTCCTGTGACTGTTCTCACTCATTTAGGCACTCAAGTACTACCAACAGTTTGAAGGACGTATCTGGCAAGGCAGGGGCTGTGGATGTCTGGTGGCAGGGTAAAAGCCACATGCACACACCTAAAGGATTTTCATACCTGGCAATTCTGCCTGGAATGTAGGTTGGAGCATGGGATGAAAAGAGATGGTACTTTTGTTCAATGTCTCTTAAATGACATGACAAGGATTTTAATTTCAGAGCCTTTCAGTGCATCTCACTGTGGGAAACTGATTCGGCAAGGGTTGTGTGACAGGTGAGATATCTGTGTGCAAACTCAGAATAACAGTGAGAAATGGGAAGGCTCAGAGGACAGCACCACTGCTGCAAGTCATGGCCAGTGAGGTATAATGCCTAAGGGTTGCCAACATTAAAAATAATTGGGGGAGGAGGATGTTGTTCACTAGAACCTTCCCAGTTGCCCCAGCTGTGCCTGAATCTGACACAGATTTTCAGGTTGCTCCTTGCTCCCATAGGCGCTTTGTGTCTGAGCAGAAATAGTCGTTCTTCCCAGTTGTTTGGGTCTTTGTTGGTTGATTGTGTTCCCAGTGAAGCTGCAGCTGCCCAGGCCATATCATCAGCATCTGGGCAGGGTGGAAATCTGCTCAAATTACATCAGTAGGAGGGAGAAGTTTCTGCCTCTGCTCCTTTACCTAGGGTGCTGTCTTCTACTTCTTGGGCCACTGATTAACTAATTGCTAATGATACTAATTTCTGTAGTATCTTACCGTGTAATTTGCCTTTAATGTATGGATATGTATCTGGAAAAAGAACAGAAAAATGTTTTCTGTTAATATTTTTTTGCATAGCAGTGAAGTAACCAGTTCTGCATCAAAATAGTGACTTGAAGTATTTTCTGGTGGTGATATCCGTGTTACTGGGATTTGAAATCAACTTTCTATTCTGAGACAAGGGAATTATCCTTGTGGTGTGAGCAAGAACAGAACATTAACACCAAGGAAAGGTAGTGTAACTCCACTGGTATCCCAAACTGGTATGCAACTGGGGTGAAGAGCTCGGCACTAGATTAAGAGGATCTGTGCCTCAACAGAAGTTTCACATGTGAGTCAGAGTCGCATGATTTTTTTTGTGCAGTTTACATCCTTATTGCTCTTTATTGCAGCAAAGGTCATTGAAGATGTGGGTGATTTTTAAAGCATCTTGTGAAATTTTAGCTGTGTGACTTCAATCTTAAGGGAGATAACGCGGCAAAAACCCAACTGGAAAATGTTGCTCTTGGTGCTCAGATGCTGAACACAAAGTTAGTACTGTCAGCCCTGCAAATGGGGATGGTTTGGAATGCACTGCTCTACGTAGGGGGTTCAAGATTAACCTAATGATAATAATAACGCAAAGCAACATGACTGACTGCATTGTTCTCAGAGCTATAAAGCCTCTTTTTACATCTTAATTTCTGGTAAACTTCAGCAACTTCGTAATAATTTCTCTGAGTTCATTTTAAATTGCAGGAGTTTTGGAGAAAATAGTATGGTATGGACAAGTTTAATTTTAGAAACGAAACAGATGGGGTAATTAGGTATCTGCTTGCTAATTGTAAAGAACTATGACTAAAATCCTAAAGTCAGTAACTTTTGAATAATTCTGGATCAATTATAGGAAGTTCATTGTATTTCTTGTTGCATATGAGATACACTTGTTATGGATCTGTCAGTTCTTAACATGCACATAGCAGAAAAAATATTTTCTTGGAAAGATTTTATGAATTCTTTAATGTAGAGGTTCTGTTGTCCTTAAAGTGGATCGTGGAAGAGTTGCTTTCATGCAACTACTAGCAATAAGAGAAAATTAAAAAATCACATGATTAAGAAATAATTTGAAGTACTTTTCCAAAAGTTTTGAACAGATACTGTTTTACTTCTGTGGACATTTAGAAGCAGGAGTCTTCGGTATTGTTGTCATTTCATACGATGATTTCAGGTGCAGGTCTGGCAATCCTCAGCAGGATTCGGAGAACCAGGAAGACAAGGACATTGCTGCACATTAATGGCATTTCCATCTTGACTTCCCCATTCTGTGAGGGGCTTAAATGTCCACAGATTCTTGTTAGACTGCAGAGAGGTGCTACTTAATTTACGAGGCAGGAGCACAGGTTTAGCTCTGTCAGGCATTTTCCAGTCACCCATTTGAATTTATTCCATGCTGAATGTAATTTTGTTGAAACCCTGTGAATGACAGTACTCCTGATCTGCACTGGCAGAGGAGAGAGGACAGTTAGAGCTCCTGACTTTCTGTATTTCTTAATATTGCTTCTGCCTTTCTTTTCTGCTTCTTGTTTGTTTTACCTCTTGCTGTGTTTCAAGTTAAAAATAAGCAATAAGGTAGTGTTATGTCACAACACAAGCTTTCAGCACAGGCAATGATTTTGTAATTCTTTTGAATACCTCAGAACCTTGGGAAACACAGAAATAATGTATTTCTCCTTTTGGTTCCCTAGCTTGATATGCTAAGGATTGCAGTTAACTTTGGCATAGTCTGTAAGGCAGGATGTGAATGACTAGGTAGATTAATTAGTTTAAAATAATCTGGATAAGTTTAATAATAAGTGTTTGTCTGTAATTTTGACTTTGATGGTGTGTGTTTCCTGTACACAACATCAATCGTGGTCAGACTAAAGGCCCAACTTTGCTCTTCAGTGGCTTTCTTCATGCCTTTCTTTTTAATTTTATCTCCATCTTTGGATGAGGAAGCCTGGAGAGCCCACAGAATTCAAAGGATAAGGGTCACCAGGGATTTACACAATCTGTTCATTTTTGCAAATTACTGTTTAGCACTGAATTTATATTTTTAGAGAACTTTAACTGTAGATTTCATTTCCTGCAGTTAACAGCAAGTTCAGAAATTGTCATTACTAGGTAAACTTAGGGTTTTCCCTTTGCAAAGGACTTTATATTTATATTATAATTAAAAAGAAGCCTGCCCTGAAAAATGATATTCTGTGTCAGGAGAGTTGGCCAGCCAATTAATTTTACACCTACTATATAATTCTGTATTTGTATTAATTATACATCTCTTAACTGGGGGGAAAGGTTCATTTTCAAGTAACTGAGATATATATTAATCCTCAGTGTTCAAAACAAAATCCCTTGTGCCGATATTTTCATTATTTGTGATGTAGAGCAGTGTTCTTCAACAATGATCTATGGATCATGGTGTATGTTTTGAAATGAATTAATTAATGAAGTCATGAATTACAGAGTTGACGAAAGGTAGATGTAGGAGAAATATTGCAGCTGAAGGGATCTGTTTGTCCAAGAGGGCTGGAAAATACCAGTATTGAGTATGTGCAGTGAGACGTGGAATGGTTCTTTTTTCCTCCCACGTTTTTGAAGATTTTTACATTATTTTTTGTGAGCATTAAAAAATGAATTATGGGTTTCTGGTTCTTGGACAGAGGAGTAAACAAGGAGAATAGAGTTTTCATGTAACTTGCAGAGGGGATTTGTCTGCCATACAATCTCACCTTGGATTTGTAGAGATGCTTCCTTTTCCTTTGGAGACAAATTTGGGTGTGGGAGTGGAGACAATTTCTGCCTGCGCCAACACATACGCGCCAGTCGCTTTATCGAGCTGTGACCTCCATTCTCACTTGCCTGAAAATATTTTTAATGAAAGCTTCCTCATTTTGAGAATTTAGAGGTGTGATGACATTTTCCACTTGCCTTGGCAGAGGTTGGTTTGGAAGGAAATCTTGCTGTTTCTCTCCTACTCTTATCATATCTCTAGAATGCTTTGGTTTTTGGGTAAGATTCCTGTACTTGAGCTGTTTAGAGCCCACACCGTGGCTCCAGCCCTTCCCAGAATTTCTCAGTGACACTATGAAACTTGAAAAAATACGGAAATATTACAAAATCCAACGAGAACAAATTTTATACAGGAGAGAGAGATGTGCCATTAATGTGTGGGAACCTTACAGCTGCAAATTCCACTCCTTTCTGTGTTCTTGTGCTATTTTTTATATAGCTGAGAATTTTTTTATTTAGCTGGGAATATCAATTCCATACAGGTCTGCTTCAACGGGCATGCTGCAGTTATTATTTCAGTTTCATATCATTGATCCCCAAGGAAATATTTTTTGTCAACCAGATCTTTGTCTTTTTGTTCTCCCTCCCTCTTTTTCTTCTTTCCTTTGTTCCAGCACTTGCTGAAAGTGTTAGATGAAGTAGACCAGCTGCTCTTCTTTCTGGAGTGTTTGGAATGAAAATTTCTGATAGTTTTAGCTCTTGTTCAATACACGTGAATTAAAAAGCTAATCAGTAATTGACATTTGGAAGAGAAAGTCTTCATTTTGTTTACCCTTCAGGTTAATTTTAAATGAATATTTCTCAGATCATGTAATCTACGGTGGGTTTTTTTCCTACAACGGTGAGTGTTGAACTTAAAATAGAATAATTTCTTGTTGGCTCAGAAATAATTTACTAAGGTTTCCTTTCCCCTAGTTATGAGATTCAGAATATTTCCCTTATTGTTACTTTCAGCATTTGTTCTCCAACCTATGTTAGCCTTAATAAGATAATTCCCAGTAGGGAAAGGAATTACCATTCCTTTATTGATGTTTCAGAGAGCAATATCCACAGCCAATGCTGTCCCTGAGGATTTGGTACACGCATGTTTCACTGCAAATAAGAAAGAGTAGAGATTTTGCATACAGTTGATGACATCATGCTTGGATTTCTGTGTAAATTTTGGTGATTTTTGGATGTTTTATTAATATATTGAGAAAGGAATCTAAAATTCTTGAGTGGAGGTTTTGAGCATTATTTTGTGTTTGCTGCTGTCAGTGCTTGCCAGCTCTGTGATAAAAAATCCTTCATCATTTGCCCCTTTACCTTCATGATGTCAGTTACTAGGTATTCTTGGGTAGCACAAATATCATTTAGATGTGAGTGATGTGTTTTATTTTGACTGTTGCCACAAAGAATTTGCAGACCTTTTCTTGTTTCTTAGAGAAGGCTCAAAAAGCCCGACCCAGCCACGCTGGGAAAGACTGTTTTAATTTCACCTGGGGTTGTAAATCAATATCCATTTACTATGCAGTTACTGCTTGCGTTTCCCTGGGTAATAGTGTAACACATGTAATGTCAATGCAGTTTGGCATTTGTCCTCATTAGTATGGCAAAGGACACTTTTTTGCAAGAGTAAGCAAGCATCATGCCATATTTGTGACATTTCCTGCAGAACAAAGAAAGAAAGAGGTAATCAGTTTGTGGATGAAGGACATGCAGCCCATCTGATGTGGGGCCTCCAATGCTGTTATAAATGAAATCTGTTGAAAAATTAGGCCATGTGTTATTTGTATGTTATTGATTACAGCTGAAACAGGAAGGTAGGGGTGGCACAGTGTAGCTTTGTAGGTTCTAATTGATTTATTAATTTAATAGTTTAAAATAAATACATCATAAACGTATATTCAACAATGTCAGCAGTTGAATTATAGGCCAATAGCAATATAACAAATAATATTTGTGATTATAAACACATATGTCCTTATACACATTTCCCTATACATCTCTAACATCATATATAATTTATTTCTTGCCATTTCAAATCAAAGTATCATATACATTAATTATACGTTAGGATCCTGCTTTATATTTGTTATCTCCTATGTATGGCTTGGAGTTTGGCCTAAAATACACATGCTTCTTGCAGGTTGTTGAGAATGTTGTGGATGCTTGAAGAGTAAGCCAGGGTTAGGGCAAATGTATCAGCTACATATCTTTCCTTGCTCGGGGGACTGGTGGAAAGCCACATTTCCAGATTTTGCCACATGGTGATAAGAAAGAAGAGCTGGTGGCTGCTCCCCACTCGGTGGGTGATGCTGACTGCACTGCTGGTCTCAGCTCCCTGCTCATTGGAAAAATCAGTCTCACTCTTCCAAGGGTGGACAAATACAATTTTAATTTATGTTTCATAACTTTGATGGTAAAACAATGTGGATGAATTCTGGGAGAACAGGAAGCATGACTGATCTAATAGCTAAGCAGGCCCTTTGCAGGAGTCCTAAGGTCACCTAAGAGTGTTCTCTGGAGCTCACAGTCCCTCGGTTCACAGCCCCCGTGCCATGGCATTCAGCACACCCTGTCTTTGTTATCTGTTTCTTGAAAAAGCATTCTGTGCTGTGGCATTGCTTTGTCACACCAAAGACAAGTTTAAACATTCATAAGATTTTTTTTTTTTTTTTGGAACTAATAATAGATCTTTGTATCTCCATGTGAAGAGACTGTCTCCTGCTTGAGTCAGACACTGGGCTGTTGGTTTGTTTTCTGACAGTGAAGTGCAATTAAAACTCATCCCTTTTGAAGTTTGCTAGTGAGAGAGACCCTCTGGCTTCCCAGGAGCTCCCTTTAGACTGATTACATCAACTATTTATTACTTGGGAGAAAGTATGATAAAGATTTGGACTTTTTTTTTTTTTTTTAAGTGTTTGTATTAGGAACATCTCTGTTGCTCTCTATATAGTAACAGAATCCTTCAGGGAAGAAGAGGGGGTCCTTTTTGACTGAGTAACATGCTCTGCAGAGGAGCTTTTAGTGATCCCAGTGTGCCCAGATGACTTGGCAGCTGCTGGGGGACCTGGAGGAGTGGGAGGCAGTGGGAAGCGTATGAAGGTAGGGAGGGGGAGCAGGGTGGGAGCAGAACCTGGCAGGTGCTGGGGAGGACACTCACCAATCACCTGGACTGAAGAAGGGTCATTGTTGGGATCCAGGAGACAGATGGTGAGTTGCAGAGATGGGCAAAATTAATATTTAACAACACAAACTCAGCTGAGTTTGGGCCAGCCATGACTTCACTCCTGCCAACACCATCTGTAGCATTCCAGAAACACATCCATGCCTCCTCAGCCAAGAGGAGCAAGGCTCAGCAGAGGAGAGGTAAAACACTGTGAGACACCAGGTTGTCTGGAAAGGGAAAAAATGGCATGAAAAAGGCAGTACCAATAATTCCCAGCTCCTGCAGGAGTGTGGAGGAACTTTTGGCTGGTTCACAGAGGGAGGAGAGGGCAGAGGAGTGGAAGGAAGCCTGCAGCTGTTGGGGTGGGAGAAGCAGCTTGTTCTGGGATTGCAGTAGAATGAGTGACCAAGGAAGGGCAGAGAGGAGGGTCACACACAGATTTTAATCATAATATTGTATGTGTTGAGTCTACTGGGGAGGAACACTGAGCATGCCTGCTTCCTCCCATACCAGTGAATATCTTTTGACTCAACACTGTACAGTGCAGGTGAAAGGAGAACATTTTTACATCCCAGAAGTGGAAGGACTGTAACTAAAGGAGAGTGGGCAGAGAGGAGCTAGTAGAAATAATATATGAAACCAGGGCAAAGTTTTAGGGTCAGAATTAGCAATATGCATTCTAGGGAAAGATTAGGAACACGAATCAGCTGAACCTTAGTTACTAGGCTGGGTTAAAATATATCCACCTAATAAACCAAGCACTGAAGAATCCATTGTGAGGTTTTTTTTTTTTTAACTTTCTACAATAGATTCAGAAGGAGATCAAAGTTGCAACATCAAAACCAACAAACTTTTTCTTAAGCCGTAAGATTACTGCTGCTTTTGGTGAAATCCTTGAAAGCAGGGACAGAGCTGTTGTGACAGTTTTGCAACCCCCTCTTCTCAGCTGCACAGCTGGGGACAATGCATTTGGGTAAAGCAGAGGAAAGCTGCCTGCTGACTTCTATTATTCCTTTCTTAGGAATGGTAAAAGAGGAAAAGACTTTTTCCTAGGGAAGCTTTCGTCTGGGAAAGAAAGCATAAAACCACAGTATAAAACCTTGCATAAAATAAATCTTAAGCAGGGACACTGTAGCTATCAAAGCGCTGTGTAATGAGAAGGCAGCCCAGGATGGGCACCTTGCTTCATGTGCAGTGCTGGTCTATACATGAAGCTTTCTAATCAGATATATGTGTCCCTTAATTAAGGTCTCATGTACAGTGTAGTAGCAATGAGGGAATATGATGAAAAGCAATGGAAAAGGAAGGAGCTTTATTTACCGCACTGGGAAGCCTTTATCAGACGGAAATGATCAGAATTTAAATTTCTATCATCTGTCACAATTCGCTGGTGCTTTAATTAAAATAACACCAGGGACACGTACAGTGAGCCCGGCTCGATGTGCTCCGTGCTCCCAATGACTGTCAGATGGGAAGGCAAGGGCTACGGCGAGGGCAGGGCTGCGGGAAGATCCGGAGGGAGATGGTGCCAGATGGCCGGGCTTATTTTATTAATTTAGATCTCCATTATGGCATTTCTTTTCTTCATTTCTCCAAAGGATGAGTTAGTTTAATGGGAATCATTTCACAGCCGCGGGATGACGTGTTTAACCCTCTGGAGCCCACAGCCCTGCGGCAGAGCGCGTTTGTCGCTCGCGTGTCCCAGGCCCAGGGCTTGGCCCACAGCAGCCCTCCCTGGCTAATTCACTGAATCCTGCTGTCCTAAACCAGTTCCAGCTGCTTGGCAGCAAAACAGTGCCCAGGCAGCGTTTTGAGCTGTTTCTCTCCTCTTTCATTCTCACCTGCTCGGGCAGCGGCCGGGCTGTCCGTGCTGCGGGGCATCGCCACTTTGGGCTGGTCTGTCGCACCCGCAAAACCTTCTCGTTGGCAGCAAACAGCCTCGCTCTTCTCCTTCCAGCTCTGGGGTGCCTGGACACCCAGAAAGCACCGAGAAGTACTGAGGAAAGAGTTTAAAAGATTTTTCCCCCTCGGGTTTGGTCCTGGCAGCCGCGCTCCGTTCGCGCGGGATCTGCCGCCTCCCGGTGGCTCCTGCCAGGAGCTGCACACAACAGGAGCTGCGGATTTGGGATTTGTTCAGGGATAAAACAGGAATATCGCCTTCTGAAAATCTGTTTGGCACAGCTCTGCATTCAGAGCAGCGTTTTTTAATTTCTTCCTTTTCTCATGTCCACTGTGATAACAAAGGAGCTTCAATTTTTTGGTTTATTGGATTAGTATTGGCAACAAAATGAGCTCATCTTGTGTGATTTGGTGAAGAAAAAACCCACCAAACTTAGGAAGAATTTCTCAATCCTGACTATGCATCCTCTATAAAAAGCCTGTTCAGCAATTCATGAGTTCATTCAGAAATCTGTACCACATTTGGGTCATTCTTGGATGCCAGCAGAGTAGCTAGACTCATTTTGATCATGGCTGTATAGCAGAACAAATAGCAAGATGCATTTCCACATACTGTGATTTTAGTGACACGTGCAGGAAAAAAAACCTGAATTCACCCCAAAAATTTTTGGCATGCCAAGACAAGAAAAAAACCAAACAAAAAGCTCTAAATGATGTACCATGCAGAGGATGAAACCTGACACGGTAGCACAGGGTATAAGGCATAGCATTTTCAGGATTCTGAATCAATAACTGGACTTTTGAACATCTGGACAAACAATTTTCAAAATATCTTGTATTGTGATTCCTAGATTTTTTCCAAACTATGTCGATTTGTAATGGCTTTCCAGTGCATCCCCAAGGATTTCACAGGTGTAGGAAAACTGCATTTCGTCAGCCCAAGGCTGCCAGTGACACAACTGTTGATAGCAAAGTGATTTATGCTGTCACCTCTGCTGGGCCTGCAGTGCTCAGCTCTGGGCTGGTGACAAGGCCTGTGCTTCGCTGAGGGGGAAGGCAAAGATAAGAGATAGGGGTGCCTGGGAGGAATCAGAGAGCCTTTGGAGGGTCTGTGGGATGATGGGGAAATCAGGGATCTCATGCAGTCGTTGAGCAATGAGTCCTTGTGGCAGGTGAGACACAAGAGAAATGTTGGTGGAGCACAACGTTCTACCTCAGGTTGTTCTGAAGCCTTATAGCTACGCTGTATATTAAATATTAGGTAAAATATCAGATGAGATTAGATTAGGTTAACCATTCAGAACTCATTAGGCTATCAAAATGAAGTCTTTGGGCACTGAAAATACACATTTTTGAGAAAGAGGCATGGTTTTGACAAGGATCTCAAATTTTGAAAGTTTTTTGCAAAGCTTGCCCAGACTTTTGAAGCTTTGTTGTCATTTCAGACCTTCTGAGAGCTCCCAAATTTCCTTGTTAGACTGACAGCACCCAAATATTGCCATTGCTTCCTTGGTCCTTCCCTAGCACTCCAAAATTGCCTGGGTAGTTTCCAGGTGTTCTGTTAAAATAACTTTATGAATGCTTTTTATCCTACCTTTACCCAGTACTTGAGTTCTATGTTCTCATTGCTTCTATTTTGCTCTCTTTTCCTCAGTGCATTTTGTCTTAATACTTAATATTGCTAATATTGTACCAGGTCTAGAGAGAATGAGCTCATGATCGAGAGTGAGTGAAGAAGACTTTCAAAATTATACGACATACAAAGTTGTATAAAAATATTGAACGATTTATTTAGGGATATGAGCACATTATACCACTAATCTAATTCGCAGTATCTTCCTAAGCAGCTTTCAAAAACATTTTTTGATTTCTTTGGGTTTCCAGTTGCTGCTAAAATAATGAAAATGGATGGAGCTGATGATGAATCATCGTGACAATGTTTGGTAGCAACGGGGGTTTTGCTGGAGTGTTTTAATCAGGAGCAGGGTCCCAGTGGCACTGGCCCACTTAGACCTGCAGATACAAATTAGAAAAGAATTCTTGCCATTTCCTTTATTTGTACTGGTGTTGCAACAGCTTAAATTAAGGCTTCTATCAAGAGTAATAAATGAATCTAACTCAGAGCTCCGTGGTGAGGTGGCAGGCAGGCTGAGAGCTCGCTTGGGTTTTTCTGCAGCCCACGGGCTGATGTTCCTCAGGGGGAAGAAGGCACAGGGACTCCCTTTAGGCACCTGATTGCAGCATGTCAGCACCCAGGAGTTTCCTCCCAGCCCAACCAAACACAAAACAATCAGCAGGAAGGGGTGGGGGCCTCCAGACGACCTTTAGAGAATGAGTGTTAAACAATAATAACTTATCCTTCTTTGCCCTGCTCAGACACAGCTCTCTCCTGAGGGAGCCTGCAGAACCCATGTTGCATGTGCAAATTAAGCAATGTGGATGTTTCTGTGGAATGGAAGTCCATGAAAAATTTGTTTTCTGAGAAAGAGCTAAACCTTACTTTGCACATCAGTGTCAGAAGTTTTATGGATGTCGCTTGAACCAGGCTTTAGAAAAAGGTAATGAAACAAAACCAAAGCAAGCACAGAATCAGAAACAACATTAAATGGTTATTTCTTACACCAAAAATCAATATTGGTCTGGTAAGTGGGTTTCTATTTTCAAGCCTTCCTTCTGCCTGTGGGGACTTCGTTACTGCTGGCATTAAGCATTGGATGACCTGGCAGTCTGCATTCAGCCCCCAGGTGAATATAACCTCCTGGCTCTGTGGAGGTTGGCTCAATTCACAATTTGTTGGTTGGAACTGTCATTAATTGTGGCTGCAAAAGCAACTGCAGGTGACAATATAAGCAAAATGTCGTGGAAGTCATAACGCAGGAAATCTTTATCTCAGGTTTTGTTTCTCAGCAGCACAAATAATTGCACAGTAATTAGCACTATTAATCATTTAATATATGGGACATGACCAGAAGACACACTAATGACTGACATTTTTTTTTTTTCAGGATGATTTTCTGTATAGTGTCTCTGTTCTAAGTGGAATCCTTTGCACTGTCTTGGCAGTAATCAAATTTATGCTGGGAAAGGTCCTTACAAGCAGAGCACTGATAACCGATGGTGAGTGTGACATTGATCCTGCTGCTTCTGTAGACTCCTCCAGGGAATGTTGTAGACACAGAGGATAAGAGTGACCCCTGCACCATGACAGCTGTGAAAGAGCATTGAAATTAGGCAGCCACTGGGAAAGGGGAAAAAACCCAAACCCAAGCCCAAACCCTAGAACAGTCAGTGGTACCACTGGCCTCTAGCACAGATAGCTCAGCTGAAATGGGAGTGGCTGGTGGAAGCCAAACAGCGAGTGTGTGGATAGTAAGCAGTAACAGAGAGTTAGAGGTGGAGCAGATAATGAATTAGAGGTGTATTAGTCAGAGGTTAGGCTGCAGCAGGGGGACATGGCACCAGTTCAGAGAGCTCTGGTTAAGCCATCTCCATCCTCACTGCCTGTGCCTGGTGAATGGTAAATCCTGAGAGTTCAAATGAAGCAAAGCCTGCTGCAGAAACACCGCCTGCCTTGAGCAGGGATCATCACCATCACCCACAGGTACCCCCACAGGTGTCATTTGTCACCACAGTGCTTTCCCTGCCACTCAGCAGAGCTGCTGGAGCATGGCAGGTGTGAAACAAAGCCCTTCCCTGCCCTGCACTCCTCTGGCCCTGCGGGGGTTTGGCACGGGTTGAATCTCCTCCACTGCATCCTTGGAACACCTCTTGCCACCACTGTGTTGGCCCAGGTGTGCAGCACCTGACTGGTTTTGGTTTTAAAGGAGGTTTAAAATCATGCTTTAAAAGTAGGTCCAGATATTGCTCTTGCTGACAGGGCTCAAGCTTCTGCATCCTCAGAAATGCCGGGGATCTGTCTTTCAAAGGAGTGAGGCCACAGTGATGGCAGATGTTTCACAGCCCCCTACAAATCTCTCCCAGTTTTTATCTGCCAGCACAGGACAATTTGAAATATTCTGTAAACAGACACTGTAGGGTGTTCATGATTTATGGGTCGTGGTACCTAAATTATTTTACTCTTTACTAAAGATTTCACTTTAAGGAAATTCAATTCTCAGCTTACTCTAGAGATACACACAATTTGCTTTATTTTAAGCAAATTAAACACTTGAATTTTTTCTTGATGATGTGTGATAACACGTATTATGAGTATCTCTATCATCCCACTTATATAAATTCTTCACGAGTATTTCTATTTTAAACCTAAAAGAAGCAAAAAAGGCATCAGAATAGCAGTGAGGGGGTTACAACTAAGCTACTGCCTCCCTGCATTTGGGATTCTCTCCCAACAGACCTCCAGCTCAGAGATCTTATTCTTTCCAGTGGGCTCTGCCACTCTAGACATTTTGAAACAAAAATATCTCCAACCTGCAAAAAGGATTCTGGAAGGGATGCTGGGAGCTGCAGCCCAGTGAGTCTGACCTCCTTCACTGCCAGGGTGTAAGTGGGTCACGTTGACCATTTCAGAACTGTGCCTAGGCAGGCAAATGATGAACCCTCCCTTTAAAAAAATGTAGCTTAGTTTTGAAACAGAGCAGTTTATTTAGACAAAATATTAGCTGAAAATTCCTAAATAACTCCAGCTCTGAATTGTTCTCCTGTATGACAGAGAAATCTCTTTCCCCATAATTACATCCTCATGCTAATGATACTGCTTCTGAGCTGGAGAATGCTCATTCTTTGATTAAAAAAATTAGGGAAAAAAGTATACAATTACCTCAGCCTGGTTTTTATCTCTCTTCTCTCCTTTAGAACTACTTTAGAAAATGTAGGAGGCTGATCTTAACATGTGTGGTTAAATATCTGCTTTCACAAGATATATTTACATATATACTTGAGTTATTAACAATCAGGAAGAGACAATGTGATTCAGCAGCTGAGACAGATTTAGCAGTCCCTTGCATATCTTTTTTTAGTGTTTTCTGTTTCCTGCTAATTTACCTCCTGTGATCCCTGGCTCCAGACCAACAAACTGTTTTGAGTAAAAGGAGCATGAATTTTTCTTCCTGAAAAATAGGTTTATTTTCAGAACAGCAAATTCTCTCTTATGCATGTCAACCTCCATTAACAATTTTTTTTCAGAATAATTTTGTTTTAGAGTAGGGTTTAACAACAATATCTCTTTAAAGCCTAGATATATGAATCCTAATGAGGCAAAATGTCATTTGTACAGTTTGTTTATAGCTAAAGCTCTTGGCCTTTAGGATAATAAAAATAGCCATTTCCTGCCTTGAATTTTGTGACATCTCAGAGGACAACTCTGTGACAGTTAGTGATGTCAGCCGACTTTCCTGTAGGTTTTAGGTACCTGTTTCCTACCCAGATTTAGCCACCTGTTTTTTCCTGTGCTGGCCCTGCACACAGAACAGTGTCTGGATTAATACCTGCAGCCATTCCATGATTTCCTGCCACATCAGCAAAGAAAGGTTTGGCTGAATGAGAGTCAGGAAGGGAAAACAATTTCCTTTGCAAGCAGCTTTTAGATCATTTGGAACCATCAGCCAATAATGGCATGAAAATGTTTTATTCTTTTGCATATCGTGCTGATGGATTCTGACTTAAGCTGGAACAGGGGAAGTAATACTGGTTTAAATTTCTAATTAATTAATTTCTATTTTATATTCTTTATAGACACAATACACACAACTTCAACACATGTTAGCAGTATAAATTAATAAATAGACAAAGACTGGGTGTGAGAGGTGTGGATCAAAGGAGACACTCAGGAACAAGAGTCAGTGTACCATTGTTGGCATTCATGGGGAATTGCAAAAACCTGGCTAAGTCCTGTAAACAACAGCTGGCTAGAGCTGACCCACCAAGGAATAAAGAATATTTCAAGTTTGATATTTCATTTGTCATCTAGTTTAAATAGTTTATGGATCTACCAAATGAATGCATTCTCAGTGACTTTTTTTTTTGTGGAACAACAGGAGTGTTTTTTGGCTTATTGTGGGAAAACAATCAGAAAAAGGGAATTTGGAGTTAAAAAACAGAACACAAGGAATGACTTAAAAAACCCCAAATCAATAATCGACCAAACAGGAGTTGAATGAAAAAGGGCATTAATTTTTGCAAAAGCTCTGTGAGAATTTTGAAGGGACAGGCTTGGAGAATAAGAGAAAGGGTTTAAAAAAAAAAAAAAAGAATCTAAAAGGATGTTCATAAAAATTGTGAATAGGAGACAAGAAGTTGCTGTGGTATATCTAAGGCATAAATGTAAAATATTACTAGGATTATCCTGTGTGTCTTCACTAATGTCTACAGCTGTAAGCAATAGTACCAATCACATCAATAAATATATAGAATGGGGTAAAAAGCTCCAAGAGAGGGTTTTTGACAGGTTACTGTGCAAAACCATTTTCCTTTCCATGACTTCCTGCGGTTCTTCCTTTAATTTTCTTTTCCCCCTGCTTCTAGGTTTCAACTCTCTTGTAGGTGGAATAATGGGATTTTCCATCCTTCTTAGTGCAGAAGTGTTTAAACACAATTCTTCTGTCTGGTACCTGGATGGCAGTATAGGAGTGTTAATTGGACTCACAATATCTGCCTATGGAATCAAGTGAGTATCCCCTGGGAGCAGGCAGGGCAGTGTGTCCAGCAGCTGGGCTGGCCCTGAGAGGGAGGAAGTCATAGACTTTAAGGGCTTAAATAATTCCAGTGAAATCAGTCCCTGGAATTTATTAGACTAGCAGCCAATACTGAAGCAGAGTGTGTGGACAGGGTTATAAAAGACTCTGTCCCCCACACCAGCTGGAATGCAGCCAGGACTTAGAAACTGGAATAATTTTAGATTTTTGTATACCTGAAATGCAATATCTGAAAAATAATCACGAATCATGGATAAAACCAGTCCTCATTACTTTTGGGGGACATTTATGAGCACTGCTTTGCCAGAGGAAGTCTGGATTAAAGGAAATGTGCCCAAGTGTAAAGAAAGATCTTGTTATTGATTTCTGTCCCAGCCCTACTTTTGGCAACTTCTGAACTGAAGGTTCCTGTGGGTGTTTCAGATGTTGTTTCTCTTGAATTTTAAGATGCTTTCTTGATTCACACCAGAAACAGAATAAAAAATCAAATGAAGCTCTGCCATGCACTTCATGGCTGCCACAATTTCCCTTGACTGCATGAAATCTAACCCGAATTTTGCACTTTATCCCTTATGGCTTATCTGCCAAAAGAGAAAGGGGGAGATGTGGAGTGTCTGAGTTGGCATTGTGCCCGTTGAGAAGCAGCCCTTGGCCAGGCTGCAGTCAGCCCTCACCTGGAAGCTGTGTGGGGTTTTCTTTTCCCACTCAGAAAATTCAATTAACACTTTAATGGGGAACACCCCTCTTGAATAAGTCGCTACAATCACAACTTCCACTGCAAAACTAACAGCTCTGGAAAACTGTAGAGGCTGGTACTCCACTTGAGCTCTTTTTGATTCATGAGTATTTATATGTTGAGTCCTGGGGCTGTCCTGTGCCTGTGCCTGAGCCCTTGTGTGCTCTCCCTGCAGGCTGCTCATCGACATGGTGCCGCGGGTGAGGCAAACGCGCCACTACGAGATGTTCGAGTGAAGGTGCCGCCCTCTCCCTGCAAGGACTGTAAAACCACAGCGTCCTACGTCTTGGCAAGTGGTGCCAATGGTATTTTCCTGAATATGCAGTTTGTTTTCCCGTGGTCTGTTTCTGTTGAAGTTTGTTTGAATGGGAAATCTCTCTGTAAATCTGGCATATTGTGCACACTGCTTGCGATTCAGCCAAACAGCAGCGTTTTGGTTTGGTTTTCTTATTTTTATTTCTTTCCAGTATGCTATTGATTCCTGTGGCAGTAGAAAACATGCAGTTCGCAGTTTGAACCCAGCTGCCATGTTGTATATTCCAGAGTGAAAGTGTTCTCAATGGTGTGGTAAGCCTGTGGGTAAAGAAGTGCCAGTCTCAGATTTCAGTTTTGGATTTTTTTTTTCCCCTGGCCTGTATTTTCCCAAACACATGCTGTGAGAGGAGTACAATCCTTGCTAACCTCTTCGACTAGGAGTATCTTACATAGAGTCTGGACACCAGGAGCTGTGTTGCTTAAAACACTTAAGTAGGAACCTCCACCCTCTTGTTGAAATAGACACCCAGGAAGAGCAGGTACAGCCCTTTCTGTGATCAGAGAGATACTGCATTTTAACCCCAAACTAACTGAAACTATACCTCTTCAATTTAAATTCTATTTTTTCTTAATGAGACACTGTTCGTAGCTTTGCATGGACCAAACAAGCACACACAGTATTACTGTACAGACCAAAGCCAATAAAAGTCATGCAGGGAAGAGGAGCTGCTCAAGGAATGGGATTTTCATCTCCTATTTTACCATATGCAGCTGTACCAGCGTGTGTGACGTTGTGGTTGCTCTGTAGTCTGACAACGGCACAGCAGTGGCTCAATCTCGTGGTGAGATACAGATCTATTTATTAGATTTAGATTGTCCTGTAAAGTGTTGCTCACTTTCCATCACACATCTTATATATTACTTAATAGCAGATTAAATGATCAAAGAATCTTGATGTATAATCAATAAAACTGGTATCTATTTTATACAGTATCTGTAAGTAACATTTGAAAACTATTTCCAGAATGTATCATAGAACAAAGTCTTCCTGTATAGCAGCCTATTAAACTGGATTCTCTGGCTATAGCCATTTTCTCTTTATTTTATGTATTCCAGGTCGGTTTTCGCAACAGAGAATCAGTATTGTTGCTTCTGTTTATCACAGGTGAATAAAAAATAAGACAGTCCACTGCAGAGTTTGAAATAAGACCACGGTAAGTAGGTGAGTAGCTAGAAATGCCCATTTCTACTACAGAGCAATAGGCTACAGAAATGAGAGCAGATGTACAATTAGACTGATCAGTGAGGGATGTACAGTGGGGACACCGATTTTTTCACAGGTGTGATGGTAAAACTGTATTCCCATCATCTGTGACTTGACCAGGTCCTTAAGGATCTCTAGCAAAAGCCAACTCCCACGGATATGTGTTGGAAGAGACCCCCCAGTGGTTTCCCTGACCTGACAGTACCCATATGGGGGGCACAGTATTGGAAAGAGAACGTGCCTTGTTACAGGATTCCTTATGGCAAAAGGAAATTTGCTCTGCTGCTACAGTTGGTTTTCACATATTTTGGATCAATTAAGTTTGGATAAATATTTGTATGCGAAGTGTTGCTGTCAGTGCTGAGGCTGCTTGTGCCTTGCTGTCACAGGATCACGTCACTCAACTGTAAGGTGACAAAGGAGCTACTTCAGAGGAGCATTCAGCAAGGACTCCAGGACTGGAGAGTGTAGGAGTGCTCACTGTGCTCAGCACAGGTGGATTTTTAAATATCAAATGCCACCCCAAGACCCTGTCTTCCTGCACAAGACCCTAATGTCTTATACTTTTGCTTTTCCCATTATGTTTCATCTCTCACACCAGTTCCATGAGGGCAGCTGTGGAGCTGGTATTTCCTCACTGATTAACAGTGTTTGTCAGGCATCTTCAGCTGCAGAACCACAGACCCAGGGCCTGAACCTAGCAGTATTAGACATTTCATGGGTTTGTTAGTTTTCTTGGTACTGTTTACCCTTTTCCACCTCCCTGAGGGCTCTATTCCCACTCCAGTGCCATTGCTAGTTTTGAGAATGACACTTGGGGACTACCAGAAGTGCTGCTCCCCAGGGCCGTGCAGCACAGCAGCCTGTCTGTAGCCCACTGCTGCAGAAAACTGAGAAGGGCCATGGTGGTGGCTGAACTCCTGATCCAACCTTTGCCAGACCCAAGTCCTAAACCACTGAAAGTATGCAGGACACTCAAACCAACACCCAGCTCAAACATCAAATAATTCTGTTAAAATGCTGAGTGTGAACAGGAGCACAGATGTGCTAATGCACGAAGGAAGGTTAAACACTCAGTTAATGAAGCTTCACACTTCCTTCTGGAACTTTGGAATGCTCTGAGGATGTTTCTAAGTACAGACACCTGAAAAGTGGCTAAACAGGTTAATCACACTCTTATCAGGTTAGTTTAAACCAATTGCAGAAAGTTTTCAGTTACCACAGGTGCTTCAAAGCATTGCTGGTGTTAGCAGGTAAATACAAGAAAAGAACAGAAATACCTGTGATACTTGAAAAAGCCCAGGAAAAAATGATTCTCAGAAATGAAAGCAAACACTTAGTGATAAAGCCAGCTGGCATGGGAGAGACTCTGTGTGGTACGTGACAATAGCAGAGAAAATAACTGCTCAACCATCTACTGTGACACTGCTCAAGCCAGCCACCCTCAGAGGGAGCAGTTTCTACAGGAGTTTTCTTTATTAAATGTCAGTGCCAGTTAATTTTTTCCAACTCAGAGATGGCAAGTGTGCTTCCAGCTGGGCTAAGTGAAGGTGGACTTTTCAAAAGCTGCAACAGCTCAAAAGCACTCGGACTAATCACCTGAAACTTGGCACTGGCCAACACAATAACCTGCCTGGTGATCACAGCAGCCCTCAGCACTGCCAAAGCTCTTTGTTGTGCACAGGACGCGAGGAAGGAGCCTCAGTGCTCACACAAGGAACAGCACTGGCCAGAATGAGGCTGCAAACTGACACTTTTAAAGTCTGGCCAAGCTCGGAATTGCAAATTAATCCCTGAAAGTGACTGTGACACTGAGCAGATGCTTTGAATCTGGCCGTGTTGTTCAGCAGAGAAGGGAGCTATCAAAACTCTGTCAGGGTTACACCAGCTGCAATCTTGAATCCCCAGCCATGACCCACACGCACCAGGGTAGGCATGGAAAGTGATAATGTTCACTTTTAGCTAAAAGCCAGATTTTTCTGAATCTTGTCATTAAAACAGTCACCAGCCTAACAGCTGCTGCTGATTTATTCCACTTTACTTCTAGCTATAGTAGGCAGAGCATAAATATGCATCATCCAACCATGGTGGAAAAAGAGCCTCAAAAGACAGTCCTGATGTGCCAGGAATGGACCTGAAGCAACGATCCCAGACAAGAAGCTCCTCAGATGTGGGTAAATTCAGCTGTAGGTGTACCTGCAGCTGGGAATGTACCACAGAGGTGCTCACCACTGGTAATCCCACTTGCACTTCTGCACTCCCAGCTGCCTGGGAAAAAGTGTAGGCATTTCTGGCATTCTTTTTTGTGGGCCAGCTCATGGAGACACTAGGCTGTGGGACAAGGGTTACTAGGATAGTTTTGGGTGGAAGGGACCTTTAAAGGTCATCCAGCCCATCTATTAAGCCTTAATAATATGCAAACCAGGAATGTTTGTTCCTAACCTGACAATGTGTTTTTCCTAGGCAGTCAAATAAAGAGCTAAAGAAATGCTGAAGCTCCTTGAACAGAGATTATCCCTGGAACACCCAGACTCGTGTAGATGCTTCACACAGGGGTTGCACATAGTTTTGCTGTGCTGGCAGTGATTTCTCACCTCTCTGCCTGTGCTGGGTGTGCTGCCACCGAGAGGTGCTATGACAGAGCCCATCCCTGCGCCTCTGGCTGTGTTTATCCAGGACCAGGAACTGCACAGGAGTAGCACACAAAAACACATTCCTGTGGCCTGGCATGTGGGGCTGGGTTATGCAATGTGAGAGCATAATTAATTCAAGTAACAGACCAGCCAGGGATATTTCCCTCTCCTGTTCCCCCAAGATTGGGAGCTGCTGTTTTCCTTTCAGCCACAGGATGGGGATTGGAGGCAGCAGTTCCTGCTTTTTCCCTGTTCAGTGGGATCAGCTGCCCAGTGTGGTGGGCACAGCTGCTCCAGAGCCTCCAGCTCTCTCACCAGGAGCTGCAGGAGAAGGGAAGCTCAGAGTTCAGGTCCGGCAGGGACTGACACAGCACCAACACTCAGCTGCAGGCAGGCTCAAAGTACATTTTCTTCCAAGTTAGTCTGGCAAGTAACTAGGAGACATCCCATTTTGTCAGCTCCCACCGATGGCACCAAACCCAGCACCCTTCTGAACTCAGCTCCTGCTGACACAGGCTGCAGGGATTATTGTCACCCTTCACCTCACCACGGAGCAAGGAGTGGAGGCAACAGCTCTTAAACAGGACAAGTGGCAATGCCAACCCCCTCAGCTGGGCAGACCCATGGGGCAGAACCCAAGCCTGCAGCACAGCCTTGGGCTGATCCCATCAATTCCACCCTCCCGTGGAGGTGGGGAGGAAATTAAAGCCGAGGGGGGGGCTCTAGGGATTTGGGAGCCTCCCTTCCAAGATCCCCTGTACTCACACTGGAAGCACCAGCTGTTACCTGCTGAGCCACCAAAGGCTCTCACCTCGGGGCATTTTCTGTGGCGTTTTTACTCTCAGCATTTTTGTCCAGCACTGGTTTGTTCTGATGTTTCTCTCCTCACCAGGTGCAGGAAGCAGATGTCTCCAGCCAGGCAGTGCTTCCCTGAGGTCCTGCAGGAGCAAGGATCCAAAGCCAAGGCTCCAAAGCAAAGCAGGACACACAGTGAGACCGAACAGCTGGAGTCTGTTCTGTGCAAACTATTCCCAGTTTTTTTTGCTACAAAGATTTACTACCTAGATTTTAGCTAAATGCAATCTCCACAATCAATAAAATAATTCCTGACAAGCATAAACACAAATTCAGGGGAGTGTGAGGCAGCAAAGTGGGTGCTCCAGCTCTTGCACACTGAGGGGAAGTGTTTTGAGAGCGGCACAAAGTCTCAGCAAAACGTTTCCATCTGTGGACTCTACCAGCTGGAGTTTGACTAAACCCAGTCTAAGCATGTGAGTTGAAGTATTCAGAATTTAAGCTCCCCCAGATGAGCTTTCCAATACAGCTGCATGGCATATTTTTGATTCCAAGTTCCAATTTTCATAGATTTTTTTTTTCCATTATGTGACTGCAACACAGCCCACATCTAACTCACCATTTTACAGATGTCTCTTCAGCTTTTTAGATGTCAAAGCTGAACAACAATTAAGGGAATGAAATAGGAAGGAAAACGTTTCCAAAAATAAGCAGAACAAGAGCCTGAATGAGCAGTGTCCTCCACTAATTCATTTTGATGGTAGGAAACATTTGGAAATTGTGGGATGTTGAATAGCAACACAGAACCAACAACATTTTCACCCGTTGTAATCCAAGGGGAAGTATGCCAAGGACCATAAAAAGGGGCAACTGGTGAAGGATATTCACATCCTTTTCCTCACTGAAACAGCCATAAAAGGCTCTTGCAGCAGCACTGCACACTGGAAAAATCACCCTCTGTAGCCACAGCACACTGAGCTTGCCAGGGAACAGACTGGCCAAGTGGATGTCCAAACCCATGTCACAAACCCTTTCTCAGCCTGCAGACATCTGTTTGACATCTTTATTTATGCTCTTGCTTACCAGGCTGTGTGTCATTAATTGGGACAAGGACAATACAAGGCATCTCAAGCTGATAGTTACTGACTTCTGTACTCTTCTGATTCTACAGTACTCAGTTAAGTGTGGCCACAATAAAAACAAAAAACCCAAAATCTCAACAAAGAACAAACTTGGAAAAAGGCAATACTGGAAAAAAATGAGCTGTTGCTTCTCTCCAGTGTAGTTGTGTTTTTTCTTTTTTTAAAGTACATAGCAACTGTGCTACAAATGGACATTTTTTTAACAGATAAAGAGCTGGTCTTCATTTGGTTTTCTTTGCTATTATTTTTTCCACTGCATACTCCTCCTGCATTAATTGCTCTATTACTCTTGGACACCTCCACCAAAACCTCTCCACATTCCCAGCAGCTGACAACAGAGAGCCCTTCCCTCAGTCTTGGCTGGGCTAACAAAACCTGAGGTGGGCAGAAAAGGCCCGTCAGCAGAATGGGTGTCCCTGAAATACCCTGACAGCTCCCCTGGAGAAGTTTCACTCTGGACATTTGCATTTATTCAGAGCTGCCAAGGTGATTTCATGTGGCCCCTCTCGAGTGCAGTGAATGCCCACCCCAATCCCACGTGGGCCAAAGCTTCACGCCCGAGCCCCTGTTCCACATGCAAACGTTTCGTTAGCTCCCGAGTGCGTGGCATGTTCTACTGGATCCTGGAAGAGAATATTCTCTAAAGCTGCTGTTTTACCACTGTGTAGCTTTATCTGTCAACTCCATAGTGTATTGTGCCAGTAAGTCTTGCAGGCCTGAGAGCCACTGTGCAATTCCAGTCTCCCTTTCCCTTTCTCCCAAATTTACAGTGTGCTGTAAATTCAGTGAGTGCTGTAATTGAGCGTGCTGTAAATTTATAGGAAACCAGGAATTCCTAACTACTGCTGTGGCACAACTGCCTTCCTGAAGGGAGGCTTGATGTAATTCATTATCCAACTCAGGTTTAAAACAAAACAAAGCAAACAGGTCATTACTCACCTGTTGTTCTTCTGGCTGAAGTGGGGACTTACCTGGGCAGAGGTGGGGCAGCAACAGAAACACCCAGCTGCAGAGTTGGAAGAAGAAGCCACACAAATGCAATCTGGGATAAAAGGCAGCTCATGGCATTCCCATTTAAGCACAAAGCAATCATAAATCCAAATCACACAAGAAAAAAGTTTATTGAAAAATAAATTCTCCCTAGTTTTTTTCTACAACAGTGAAAACAAAGCATTTTTCTATGCCATTAAAGTACAGACATTTACTGTTCTAAAAAAAAAAAAATTAAAAAAAATCCCATCTTATTGAACCCCAGGAACTTGGCAGTATCTGAACCACTGCGTTCTGTTCTGTTTGAATCCAACTGCTTGAACGTAATATAGTGGAACACAACCACTGAAATAAAACAAAGGATCAACCTATTAGGGGAGAATTCAAACCAAACACCCCGTAGTACCAGCCTGACCCTGAAGTTCTTGTGTACATTTAAACCCCCTCATTGACTCCACATTATTGTTTGCAAATAGCAGTATTTTATTTCCCATGATTTCAGTAGGGTTTTTTTCCAATTTACACTGCTATAGGGCTTATTCAGACTCTGACCCTCTTCACCTATGAAGAGGGAGACTCCTCCAGGGAATGATGCAGACCAGAACCCAAAGAGCTGCCCCAAATTGCACTCTGGAGAATCTCCCTGCAGTGGTCAGCTCAGCAAGCTCAGGGGGATCAATGTCTCCAAGCCCAAATTAGCTTTGTAAATATTCCCTGATATTTTTCTTTTAGCTCTCTTAGAATCTTCAGGGTAACTTCTCTCACAAAATTTACTCTCTTTTTTCCTTTGGTAAAAGCTGCCATTTCCTCCTCCTCTGCTGCATTCCTCGCAAAAACCAAATTAAACCCATGACTCCTGAAAAATATTTTTCACTGTCACTGTACTGCAACAGACCTGTTAATGAACATAAATTAGTTCTGGGTATTACACTATTAAAATCAACTGCCCTCAGACAGCAATTTAACTTGATTTATCGTGTGCCTATGTGATACTTCAAACTACTTTGCAGCTGCTGGAGCCCGAGGCAGGTCGAGTTGCATGCACTGGATGGCTCCAGGAAATGCCATGGCGTTATTTACATGCTCTCCTTAAAGCCAAGGATTTGGTGGCTCCTGCAGGCCCCAGGCTCTGCACTGACCCAGGGCTGTATTTGCAGTGCCAATACAGATGTGTTTTCCTGCACCAAAAGCAGCCAGGTGCTTTGGTGGCCATGGGGACAGCAGGGTCCCTCAGTGCTTCAGTCTGGGAGCCCTTACACGAGGTGACAAATTCTGGTCCCATGCACAGCCCACTTAAGTACATGGCACCTGCACTGATCTGCCCAGCAGAGAGAAGGGTTTCAATCACTTGAGCACAACTGATTTTTTAAAAGCAGTTTCTGCGTGTTGAGGGTGAAGTTATCACTCATTTTATCAAAACTTTGACGACCTGGTTTTATTTACTCATTTAATAAACAGGTGGCTTAGTGCTCTTGAGAGAGGTCTGCTGAATTAAAGCACACTTTTGTGTGTTCCTAATTACATGAATATGCAAAGAATGACACCTATAAAAATGGATAGGTCCCAACATGCAAGGCACATCAGCAGTGGTTGCACTTTGTGGCTTTTCCTGGAAGAAAGAACAACGAATGATGCCTCCCACCTGAGGCACCCTGGGGTCCAGCCTCTGGTACTTTCAACACATTCCTACAGTAAACATTTTACACTTGATACATGGAGTTGCTGTTTACACATTCCATTTAAATATAATTCTATTTGAAAATTACAAACTAATTAAAAAATAAACCCCTGTAGAACTGGTTGAAAATGTGTAGATGAGATTTAAGTCACTGCCCATAAAATGGTATGTTTTGATGTTACATTTACAGTGATATTATTAAAGCAGATCTCAATAAAATCCTCCATGTCCCTGGCCTTATCAGCCCCAATGAAAACATCCGTCAGGGCATTATTCTCCTTGACTTTACAGCAATCCCTACAACAATGGGCCAAAGGAGAACTACAGATGGAAAGAGATCACAAGTGAGAAGTTGAAGGCATAGCAGCTGTAGGACAAACATCACAAGGAAACAGCCATGCCAAATGTTAGCACCCCTGGAAAAAAGACTGTGAAATTAGAAACTGATAACTCCTGGTCTCTCTAAAAATAAACAACAAAAGTGCTATCCCTCAAACTCCCGACTGAACAGCAATTTAACCACGTTTTCAACTGATACTTTAATAATTAATCAGTAACATCAACTTAGTCAGAGCTGATCTATGTTGTGAGAGCAAGAAATACTGGCTGCTGATATGTGTACAATATGCCCTGCAAGTGTTTGGCCTTTATCATGTAAGATACAGTGCTTCACACTTATTAAAAAGGGAGGGCTGATTTTTTAATTTTAAGAAACATTAATGGAGGAGTTGTGCTATCACTGAAGCCAGTGGGAGTCACGAAGTTAATTAGGCTTGGATGAGATTGTATCCAGCCTGATTCATCCCATTTAATTTATTTTACTAGCAAAATCTGGTCCTGAAATGAACTCTGAGCAGAAGACATACCTGAGAAAGCAATTTGGGTTTTGTTTACGTGAACAGTGCTGCAAACTCATAAATCACCTTTGCAATTCAGATGGGCCACGCACTCCTGAGAGGGGAGGGCACGTCTTTCACATCAAGGACAAATTGAGGATGCTGCCCAGGATTTTAAAGGGCAGTAGTACAACACGACAGCCTGATTTGGAGCTGATGACATCAAGAGAAAATTTCAACGAGTCTGAATTCTTGACAATCAGCAAGGTGCAAAAGCTGCCACGAGTAGCTGGGAGCAGAGTGGGGCTGGGAAGGTGCAGAGTCCTGGCTCTGGCTACAACCCCATCCCAACTGAGATCTGATCAGCAGCTGTTTTGCAAAATACTATTGCAGAAAAGTAGTAGCATAAAAAGGAAAAACCATGTGCAATAAGATGAGCAGTCCCTCCCCACCGAGAGCTGCCAGTCCAGCTGTGATGAAAGGCCTGTATTCTCTGCTAGCACCAGGAACCGCCCCGGCTGCGTCCCTGCAGAGACATCCTTATCTGAAAAACCAACACCTCGCAAACCTCAGTGTGGATCCTCAACTTTCCTGCCCATCAAATCAGATATGGCTGTTCCTGGAGGTTTTCTGTTATCATGGTCTCCCTGGGGAATGTTAATGGCTTTCCTTTGCTCCCTGGTCATTGAACAGACATCCCGTCCCAGCAGGAGCTCTCATGCCAAATCACAGATTCTCAGTAAATTGCATTCTGCTTGCAGAAGCAATGTTTTGCAACAATTATTAAAAGTTATAGTATCTTTTATCTTATTAAGCCTTATAGTCTTAGAACAGATTTCTCCACTACTTAAAAACATTCAAAATTCACACCAGTAAGTTGTAGAGTCATCAGCACAATTTACCTGGAATTAGTGTTCCATTATACTTGTTCAGACAGTGTCCATATTCCAAACACACATCCAAACCCCAAAGAAAGTAAAAAAGGCACATAAACATTAAATATTTGTAGAAACATAATCTGATATAAACAAGCAAACACACTGCTGCAACTATAAATTACAAAAAGAAACATAGAAACTAAGCAAAAAATGCAAAAAGCAACTCTATTTATACATGTGCAAATCAACTTGCATATATGAAATAAATGAGGTTTTTATTGGCATTTTTAAACAGTGTGTATTTACCAACTTTACCTTTCAAAGGCAAGCCTTTTATGTTAATTTTAATAAATATGTAAATGCTTCTCTCAAGTTTTCTAATCCCATAGGAACAAGATTTTTGAAAAAAACTAGGTCACATACAAAAATACAAAATTTTAAAACAAAGAATGTCTTGATATGAGAGATATGTTTAAAAGCTTGTAAAATGGTTTTGTATTCAACTTTTGACATTTTTTTCCCGTCAATCGCAGATCAATATATTCAAATGCAGTCATGCAAAAACCTGACTTCTGAGCAAAGGAAGCTGCAAGCTCTACTGTCAGACTGAAAACAGCAGCACGGTCCCCTCTCTGATGTCCTTGCTTGAGTGCAAAGATTGGACTACTTTATTCTTCAATTAGGAAAGAAAACAGTTATGGAACTCGGACAGAAAGCTGCCCGCTATCCTGAAATGTGGATATCTGCTCTAGGCTTTAGCAAATAATTCAGACTTTTCAGTAGTCCCCCATGGATTTGCCTGAGTGTTTATCTGCAGTGTTTATCTCTAATTTCTCACCGCACGAGGGAACGCGGCCGTGTGACGGGGAGCGTGTGCGCAGCTCAGTGAGCAATGCTTACAGTTCTCATGATAGTCTCCTTTCACAGGAATTTAGACTGAAGCTGTAGGTCTTGACTCTTTATTCTTCAAGATTAATGAGTCTTCTCTATAGGTTTCAGTGGAAATAAGATCAGAGACCACTGACTCTGAAGCCAATTTGGATGTTCTGTCCCTGGCTGAAACGCAAGCGGCATCGGTGCTGCTGTTTCATTTTTGCCAGAATGCAGTAATTCAGTTCAGCAGACTAGAAACAGTGCTACAGCATGAAAAAACAGAGCTTAAAATAAACTCTCCCTGCTGTGGTAAAGGCAAACTTAGCATTGAGCAAAGCACCAGACCAGAAAATCTTATAATAACAAATACCAAACCCTTCCCATCTTTAAAGGTTTAGAGGCAAAATCGAATGCAGTTTGTATTGCCATGTGGGCCATACAGCAGGGGGAACCAAGCAAACATGTATTTACAGCAAAGAATTACACTACAGCAAAACCCACATGTTTTGCATCCTTTAAGTGCACACGCACAAATCTTTGTTTCCAACAGAATTCTGTGACATCCCAGTCCGAAATCAATTCCTGCCTGAAGAAGCTCAGGCTGAACTGGTAAAGACAAGTCCTGCTGTTGCCTTTACTTTCAGCACCAGCTGGAAGTTCATACACTGTGATAAGCAGGATTTTGTAGTTGCACAAATATGCACAGGTATGCAGGGGATATTTTATACAAATACAGAATGAATTGTTGTGCCTGCTCAGACCCATTTCCAATTGTCCTCCCCCAGCTTTTCCAGGGCAGTAAAACTGTGGTAAACTACATTTGTGCTGACTGAAGCAGATGCTGAGCTATGGCAACAGGAGGGATTTTCATACTGGCTTGCGCTTGTTTTCTTTTCATACAAAAATGTTGCCTCCCATTAGAGAACCCAGCTGTTCTGTTTCTGGAAAATTAATCTAAAATACAGCAGATTTTCACATCATCAAACCCAGATCCTGGTGACCCTGCTGTTCAACAGCTCCCACAGACCCTTTTTTGGATACTCAACAACCTCCCAGGATTAGGCTCCTGTGTAGTGCAGAGCGATGTAATGGAGTGTTACAGGGTAGCTCTGTCAGGAGTGTTGAGGCAGGAACCCAAATGCTTGAAAAGGCTCATTCACTGCTTTTAAATTGAAAGTTAAAATGTAGACTGTTCTGGAGGATTTATCCATGGTGAAATAGCTTCTCCCTTGCCTGGTCTTTGGTAGGTCATCAATATTCCCACACAGATAATGAACACTGCTCACAAGCAAAATCTGAACCAACCAGGTATACCCAAGAAAGGAAAATGTAAAGTATCTATGCCTTTCATTACTACCCAGTAATCTTTATGAAAAAAATATTTGTGCTGATTTGAGGTTTTATTCCAGCATGGTGAGAGCTTGTCCAAATTGCAAACCTGCAAACTCTGACTGCAGATTTGTTTCTCACTAATCTTAACATGTAACTTCCTGACTACAAATGGTGCTGTCAAGCATGTCACCTTCTGCTGAAAATAACAAAAATTACCTCTCTAAAAAGAAGGCAGTTTAGAGGTTTAACTTGCTGCTCTCAAAAAAAAAAAAAGTTTGATTTGAATTCTGAAGTCTTGAATTGTTTTTTTCTAACTTTCTAATTAGCGTGCCTGCTAAAAAAAAAAGGGAAAAAGAAACAAACAGCCCCCTAAAACCAGAAAAACCATCAAAGAACCCAAGATTGATTATTTTCTTTGCAGTTCTTTGTCTCATCATGTTCTCCAGAAAAAACTTCTCTTTAAAAACTTAGCTAGTTATGAAGACATTTTACATTTCTACCATACAATAATTATAGTTAGCTTAGTTTAACCTTTCTATGTCATTCAGCAACACTTTAACTACTGGAAGCTGTAGCAAACTGAGGCTCTAACGATACTATTGCTCCAATGATGCTGAATACTTTTTGCTTCACACAGTATTTCTAGTAGACAGACTACAACAGAAGCGTGGGCAAATTCCGAGGATTACTCTCTAAATGGGACCAGTAAACTGTGATGAGTCCATTCCAAAAATGGTTGTGTATTTTTTGTAGCTTTTCCACACCGAAGAATGCCACAACCCCACTGAGCTGTGCAGTCACCAAGATGTGTCACACGCTGGCAACTGCCTATTTGTTCATTTGTGACACTCTGCTTAGGCTGCTCTGGTGCAGCAGCTGTGATGCAGACAATACCTTGTTGTATATAAAGATTTAATTAAAAAAAAAAAGGAAAAAAACAAAAAAGAACTGGGCCCAAATAACCCAATAACAGGGTACAGAGCTCTCTCATTATTCCAAGTTCTTGTGAAGTAAACCACTTTGTAGCCATTCGAGTCAAAGCTGTACCCAAACCAGTGCACCTTGAATAAAATGTTAGTCCTCCTTCCCCAGCACCCCTCCCTAAGCACACTTTTTTCAATTTTCTACTGGAATGAAGTTGAGATCCTTTAGCTAACCATGATGGGGGATGTCCTAACTCATTAAAAAAATAGAAAACACTTCACCCAAACAACAAAACCAGAAGTTTGATGGGTCTGGAAATTTTCTACAAACTATTCTGTGCAGTCATCTTGAAATCACTGTCCAACATGAGACTCGTTTCTCTTCGCAAACAGCTGAAGAAGAGTGACACTGCAAGCGTCCTTACAGGAAGAAAAGATCAGTTATAGCTGTTTATTATGAATCCCTCCTCTCTTAGTAGATAATTCTGCCCAGCAATGATAGCTCTGCCTGCAGTGGAAAACCTGGACCAAAGTGCAGGAAGTACTAAGGAACTCCTCCCCAAACTACTCACACGGTGTCCCCGGCTGGAGCAGCCCTGCTGCTGCTATAGGCAGTCCTTGCAGAGTGCAACCTGCCCCTTGATATAGTCCCTGCAGGGGCAGATCCTTCTGTGGGTGGGGTGGGAGCCAGCACAGCTGAACAGTAACAGGTCACCTTGGAAAACACAGTGCTTCCTCCTTCCATCAAAAGAGGGGACCAGGATATCGTTTGCAGACTCCATGGTGAGACATTCGATATTGTGCCTAAAAAGCAAAGCACGTGATCAAAATCACACCTGAGTTTACGGGAGTTTGGTCCAGTTTTCATCCTCCCTTGCTAAAAATAAAAAACCTTGCTCTATTAGATCCTAGATCAAGTCCATTTACAATTGCAGCTTTCCAGAACATGACTTTTCTCCTGTGCAGATTCTCTCTGCAGAGGGCAGTGCAGCCTTTACAGCTTTACTGTTTCCTAAAGATTAATAAAAGAAGTTTAAGAGGAAAAAAATGCTTTTGACTGTTCCCCAAAACCTAATACTTAAATACACGATGGATTTTCAGTAGGACAGACTCAAAGAATCTGAAATCAGGAGATATTGTCTTTGATTTCAGGAGGGCTCTTCCCCAGGGAAGCGCCACAGAGCCAGGCAGCCCTGGGCAGCTCGAGGTGGGTGAGCTGGACTGGGAGGATGAGGGATGCTGCTCCTGGGCTGCAGGGATCAGGGCCTGCAGCTCCCAGGAACCAGCCAGCAGGAATATGAAAAATACCAGCTGCCATTTTCTGACCACAAAGCTCAAGCACGAGGGTAGCAATTCCAGCAGAGCCTTGTTTTTCACTTATTCTGGAAACACTGGTAACTTTCAGCATTTAACAGAGGGTTTTTTTTTCCACAGGATTATGATTTTGTCTAGACAGCTAGAAAAGAAAGTTTTATATGAGCTGCTTCTGAACTCCACTGGAAATTACAACTTTTCAAAGAAAATACAAACCCAAAAATCTTCTACAATGTAATTTAGCAAAAAGTGGGGATAGAAAACCTGGAAAGCAGATTCCCCAGCAGCCCTTTGTGGGAGCTGGGTTTTGAGGGCTTTGTTCTCATTCTGAAAGGAACACACACATTTCCAGAGAGACAGCACCCAAAAGCAGCATTCCTTTCCTTAATGCATAGCTGGGTTTTATACATCTGCACCAACACCTCCAGTGTACCAGGGTTCACAATTCTTTACCCAGGACAATACTGCCAGAAGGTTTTTGGCCCCCTGGGCTCCTGGCACGGTGCTCTCAGCAGTCACCACTAGCACACCCTCCACAAAGCACTGCCAGGCCCTCACTCACAGCTTGCTGCAGCCAGACAGAGCTTCTCTCCCCACCTTCCCTTCTCACAGAACCTGTGCTTTAAATTCCAAGTGTGGTAAAACCCAGTGCAATAAAGAGACCAAACAAGGTATTTGTGCTATAAATACTTACCTAAGCAGAGCTTTGTCCTTGTTAAGATGCTGGAAGAAGGAAGGCTCACAGATGAGCTGGCTTTCCTGACAAACTTGCTTACAGGATTTTCCAGGTTCAGCAATTTTTACTTGAAGGGCACTTAATGGGGGCCACATCACCTGCCCATGACAGAAATCCTGCAGTGACAGATCATGTTTTGTTATGATGTGTTCAGACACCATTTCACAATGCTCAGACTGTATTTTAACATTTGGCAACTCTCATCAAAAGGTGATCAAACAATTAGGGCCTGGTCCATTATGGTTTGCCTTCTCTGGAAAAGAATCAAAACTTGTGTGATCTGATCCCTTACTGGGACCCAAAGCCCCCAAATTCATTTACCAGTTCTCAAAATCAGATTGAGCTTTTTTTATTCTGTTTTGATTTCCTCTGCTGAAGGAGGAAGTTTTCATACTTCCAGGTCTAACCACAAATATTATACAGTCATGAATCACAAAATATCATGAGCTGGAAGGGACCCACGAATTTCAAGGTGAGACCAAAGGAGGTGTCCTCCTTCATCCGTCTTTTCTTGCTCTTGGGTGGATGTTCTCACTCCCTTTGCCAAGCTCTGGGGCTCAGCTGACCCTCTGCTGAGCCAAGTCAGTTTTCTGACCTCACAGAGTCCTGCCCCAAACATTTTCTGCTGGATTATCAAGTTCTCTGCTTGGCCACATCTTTCAAAGTCAGTGTGTCTGTTCCATCAGCCCAGCCTGCCTCATCCAACAGCTCCCAGCTTTGCAGCAGGGAATCCCTGCTGCTTTGGCTGCGGTTGCCTGGCTGCTCCTTTGATGCCAGTGCCAAAACTGAAGCAGTTCCTCCCTCTGGTTCCCGGCCTCTGCTGCTGCCTTGCAGAGCAGACACAACTGTGAGCAGCCACAGAGCACACAGGATCAGGGCAGGGGTCCAGCAGATGGCAGGGAGGCACCAAACACAGGGCTGCTGGCAGGGGCAGGGCACTGGCAGGATGGAGCAGCTTGGAGACAAAGCTGGTTTAACCCAGCTGAAGGTGGCACTGCTGGGTGTGAAACCACAGCTCACAGCAGCTCTCTTACCTCAGACCACAAAGGCCTTCAGCCCAGGTGTTGGATCTGGGGAATTCACTAAACCTTTCTTGTGAATATTGTCCTCCCTCCTGACCCTAAGCCAAGGCCCCAGAAGGAGAACACTGGACATGTCCTTTAAATCCTACAGTTTCACTGTCCATACATAGAGTGATTAGGGGCAGAGTGTATCTGGCCCCATCCTCTTCACACTCAAACATCCCCTGACGACCCCACTGTCATGGTCAATGCACCCCACAACCTCTGAACCAGATCAACTCTTTATTCCAGCATCTTTGTTCCCATTCCAGGCTTGTGCTGCTTTCTCTGTTCTTCCTGCCTCTACCACAAACTCGTCAAAATAAGGTCTGAATCTTTATTTTTGCTTTTTATTTTTGGTTCATCTGACATGTTAATTAGGCAAAGTGCTAAGCACATGCAGCTAAAAATTGTACTTGAACATCCTGGGAGCTGTGAAACACCACCAGCTTTTGACAATTAGTCAAAGCAATGAACAAAATCACAATACTCTGTGGATTTCTGAGAAGCACAAGGCAGGGCTTAGCCCTTGGAGGAGGGCTAGAGGGAAGAGAGAGGTTTAAGCCACAGGTGCCATCTCTTGATTGTCTCATTTTCTCCCTTACACTGAGCTCCATTTCTTCCTTATTGACAAAAACTCTCAATTATAGCTAACTTGGGTAGAGGAATCAAAAGCAGCAGTGATACTTTTACAGGTTTTGTCATCAATACAGCAGCAAAAAGCTTAAAGTGTTTATTGGCAGGAAAGTGGAAGTAGCTATGCTGTGTTAACTGCCCTTCTGACCTGGAGCTGTGCTATTTTTTAGGACTGTCTTTAAGAGCACCCACCTTCAGAAATACAAGTACAGACACATGTCCAGTGCCCTTGAAAGAAATCCTGGCAATTAAATGACATACCAGAGATAAAGGTTACTCCTATCTCTCTTCTGCAGCAGCCAGAACAAAAGGCAGAGCTGGCTACTGCAACAGATCTGGCTTGGGCAGAAGTCCAAGCAAACACACAATTTCTAGAAACCAGGATCCCATGTAAATCTCTGCAGTTTATTACTCCAACTCAACATCTTCTGCTGCTCTCAGCTGGCAGTAATGCACAGGGCCCAAAAGTCCTTTAAGTAACTGGGTTCCAAACCATTTTAATCTTTATTGATTGAAACGAAATACTTGAAAAATCTGCCTGGAGGCTGCAGCCCAACTGCAATTCTGCCAAAAAGCACCTCTGTATTTAAGTGATCCTTTGTGATCCAAAGCTTTTTTGTGTGTACACAGCTAAGGAAGTCACATACACACTGAAAAATTGCTTTGTTCTTTCTGCTTTCATACAATGCCAAGGTCTGCACAGCTACTGTTTCTACTTGGACAGCAGCAACACTGAGAAGCTTTAAAATGGAGATGGTGCTCCCTTTCTAACATAATCCAAGAGTCATCCACAACAAAAGTTCATACCTGTCTTTCAATAAAGGCATTCATCCTCTGAAGCATTCCCTCACAGGTAAATTCATAGGGCAAGTAAGGGTCAATCTGTGGAGACAGTGTGTTAAGGTTAGAGAGGTTTTTGTTTGAATTAACTTCGTGGTGTACTCTGTGGCAGCAGCTTCTGTTCCAAATACTCCATTATAGGTCAAGGAGCAACAAAAAATACAAATAAACTCATTAAAAAATAATAATGTCACAAAACCATCAGCAGTTTTAGCTGATTTTGCTCCTTTTTAAAGGCAATTAGAGTTGCTCCTTGACTATCTTTATGGGAACTCAGGGTACACTGCAAAGTGGCAGATGTAAGGCTAGTCTGAGACCCTCTGGGATTCCAGAGCTCCCGTTTTAACTAAGTTTCAGTTCTGAAGTAGAAGTGACAAAACAGAACGTGATACCTTTGAAAATTCCTTCAAACTCTTCCCCCCCTTGAAGTGCCCTCATTGCCATTCCACACCCTAAGTGCACAAGCACTTCTGTGGGAATGTCAGGGCTGCAAACTCAGAGCTGAGCAGGGCAGAGTCTGCAATGCTCTAAGAATCAACAACGAAACTTCCTCACTGAATGCACAGAAAACACAGATTGCTGTATAATTCACATGTGAAATTCTCATTTCTATACCAATTCACCCACTCATTTTTTTCAAGTAAGAACCTGCCATATCCAGTACTAAAACATGATAATTTCGATACCACAGATATGTAATAATCATTTTATATTCAATATCCTACCAAAATGCAGCACTCATTAGACTAACATTAGGAAGCAACCTATGTGCAGTATACACTACACCCTCAAGGGCTGATAGCAAATTGAGGGGACATTTCTCACCTTTTGATTCAAAATGGATTTCACGGCCTTCTCAACCTCAGAAAGATCGTTGATGTCCACAGTCCACACATGGGGCTTCCCAATGTAAACTTCAGCATAGGGATGCTGAGATGTCAACTGAAAGAAGAAATTATATTGGTAAAAATTAATGTGTCAAGATATCTTTGCCTCTCACCCTCTTAATCAGACTTTTTGGATGAAATGCACTAGGATAGTGCAAAAATTCAGTTAGAACACAACAGTCAGCATCATTCCTTCTGAGTTACCTTTCAGATTTTCTCTTTAAATTTAGAGAGTGAATTTAGTTGGAAAACTGAGAATCAGGTAACACAAGTAAGATATGTGCACCTCTATTTGTGGCTTCAATCCTCACAGTGACCCACATCACAGAAGACTTGATGTTTACTGAAATTACTTGCACCACGACCCTGCTTCCCCACAGCTCATTCACAGAGCCACCCTCCTTCTTCAGAACCTCTCAGTGCCACAAGTCCTGCTTAGACCTGCATGACTGGCTCCCAGAGATGTCATCCTCACCCTGTCTCCTTCAAATTTCAGACACTTCCAGAGTTCTGTGAGCAACAGTGATGAAAGAATAATTTATATCACAAAGGATGAATTCTGACTCTTGAGGGTGAGAGTACAAGAGTAACCTGACCTCACCAAGAGTGTTAATCAATATTTTGCTCACCACTTTGTTAGAAAACAGTATCAATGAATACCCAAGAAGGTAACTAAGAAAAGCTGTATCAGAGTTGCTTTCATGAGTACAGGACAACTCAATAAGTATTTCTGTGACAGGTCACCCAAGAGTGAGAACATGCACATGAAGACACAAAAGTGAGCAAAAGCTGCAGAAGAGAGGAGTGGTTCACACTGGCCTCAGAAGAAAACTGCCTTTTCAATAAATACCAAAGAGCCCCACAGGATAGGTTATTTATAGGCAATGTTTATACAGCTGCCTCTTCATGCTGTCTTTGTGATAAAAAGACATTGCAGAAGATCTGAAGCTGGAAGCAGTGTCTGTTGGGAAGAACCTTCTCCTGCACTAGGCATACACTGTACCTGATTTTCTCCTCAAATTATTAAAAACCCCATTATAAAAAAAAAATAGCCATTGCATTTTGCTTGTGGAGAAATAGTAACTTGCAAAGGTTACTTTACAAAACTACTAAACACAGACTTTATCTTCAAATTCTTGTATGGATAATCATGTCACGGAACTACACAAGCTCTTTTTGCCCTTCTTTAGCACCTGAAGAGAAGCATTTAAGGACTTTCTTAATCCCAAAGAACCAGCACATGGATTACTGGCAATCGGATATAAATGCAGCTGTGAGAAAAGGTTACTCTCAGGATAGGTCAGCAGGGCACGTGAATGCATCAGTGTTCCTGATGGATATATATTATGTACTTTGGACTAGAGCAGCCAACAGGGATTATTTTTCTGTACAAGTCAGGTGCACAGCATTTCTGTCAGTGCTGCCACATGCCATGGGGATTTACCATGGCATTCCAAGCCCCGAAATTCCTACTAAGCACTTACATGGGTTCAGATTATTTACTGAGCCTGACCAGTTATGGTGTTGGGGCACAGAACAACTGGAAACGAGACAAAAACCAAGGGATTCACGGAAGAAAAGTTTTGAAGGGTGCCACGCCCAAGGAGAAAGTTTAAACCTTTATTCCCTTATTGCTGTCTCCTTTGTTAGCAACACAGACTGAGACAAGGGGCAAGCTTCAGCTTGTACAGGAGATGAATTCAGTGTATAAGAAGAAAGGAAATTACAGCTGTGGATCACAAAATTTTAAGGAATTTGTGTTCCTGATTGAAAATGGGAAACTGTCTTTGGCTTATCAACCAGCCAGTGTGGCCCAAGCATAACCTGAATTGGGAAGTGTGGCTGTGCAAGGTTCTTATCATCTGCATGTCACCTGAGAGCTTTCCCTTGATGTAAATACATAAAGAATATATGTACATACACCTGTGAGCAAGCCATGGCCACAGACACGAGTGCTAATGTCAGAAATGGCTCTGTGACTGCTAAATGTTTACAAGTATAGGCTGAATTTTACCTACACTGAAGAAAAAAAAAAAAATTCCAAACTCAGTGCCAGGATGAGGGGTTAGTTTACTTGGCCTCAGTCTTCTCTCGCTAGAGAGAAGTCTGAGTCTAAACACACTGACTGTTTTGAATGCTTGGAGTTTGGTTTTCCTGTTTTCTTCAAGAGTAATTTCTCCAAAAGTCTTCAGCATTTAACCACAAACACGGTGGGTGACCATGAACACCTTAACTCAACAGTGCCTTGAACAGGTCGTTTCTGAAGGAAAAAAAAAAATCCCAAAGCACACACACTACCACCCACAAATGCCATTTTCATAATTTACTTAAACACCCATTTACTTCCTGCACAGTACACTGCAGTGTCTGTTTCTTCAACAAAATAAAAACACTTTCAAATGACACATCATGTGTCAAAGTGACACGATCTGTTCCTGGGCAGAACATCAGGTTTTCAAGTGAAACTTCAGTTTATGACATCTCAATAAGAAGTAGCAGAATGTACCTATAAGCAAATCTAGAGGTAAAGCTTGAAGTGTGCTAACAAAACCATTTTGATTATACTATAAAAAATTAGGAGTGATAGTCACATCAATGGCTACAGAAAAAAGCAGTTGCACACCTCTGGCAATAAACCTTGAACATAAATGCAATTTTTCCTACACTCTGTTACTAAAAAGAAACCCACAAGCATTTTCAATAAAAAAAATTATCAAGATTGATAGAGCTTACCTCTCGGAGTGTAGGTTTGCCTTTGAAAAAATCTGTGTTTTTGCTACTTTTTGGAGGGTTAAATCTTAAATTTAGGAAAGCACATCCATTGGCAATAGCCTCCAAGGGAGCCGGCCCTTCATATGGAAATCCAAGACCAACAAACAGCTGAAAAATAGAAAATGAGGGATATCTTAATTTTTGTTATTCACAAAAAAGCTAAGAGCTAGCTTAAAATAAACAATAACCTGTTCTAAATGTACCAGCCTAAAGAGAATGCAGTGCTAAGAAGAAAATGGGAGAAATTCAACAGCTCGCCCCCTCCCACCCAAACAGTAATGGAATGTCCTGTGAAATACATTTGACAACCATCATCTGTAATGAGCTGAGGTGGTTTTTCATGGAGCTGAGGAAACAACAGCCCCTTTCAGGGCTTTTATTTGGGGGGATGCAGGGGGAGCTTTTGGTTTGATTGGTGTTGAAGTGGAGCTGCTGGGGCTTCCCTACAGGTACAGGTTCTAAGGCAGCAACCTCCAGGAACAGCTGCACCAGTGTTTTCCCCACTCCCAGACCAGCCAAGCCGCCGGCTTTGCCAACAGGAACACGCTCCTGGCACACTAATTAAGCCTCCTAATTAAAACGGTAGGTGGCAGCAGACAGCAGCTCACGATACTGGACAGAGGCAGCAAGAGCCTGCAGAGGCTTCAGAGGGTTCAACGCCTCCAAGGGAAACCGGAGCAAAAACCCATCCCAAAGCTTTTCCTCCACCAGCTGAGGTTACAGGTGCTCTAGAAAAGGCACTCCTCTGCCTTTTCTGCCAGTGAAAACACATCAAATGGTTTTTCGGAGTTGTGTGAAAAAATCTTGACCCCTTTCTTGGCCAAACATAATGAACCCCCTGAATTAAATACAGGATTCCTCATCTTCACTTGAATGTCTGTGGATAACTGCAAGCTCTCAGCTGCAACAGCAATTCCTCAGCACTGCTGCATAACAATGTACATACATATATATATATATATATATATAGCTACTGCTTTTATCAAGAAAAAATCCCTTCGTAACTATGAGAATCATGCAATCAGGACACATATTCAAAGAGGTCAGGGTACACGATTCTGCATTAAATCTTCTGCAACACGGAAATGAATCCCAGTAACAGAACATTCACAGCTGGAGGCTCTTCCTAGGAGCTGATCCCAGCACTGATGCATAAACCTGTAGTCAGCCCTGTCGTGCACAGGCATTGCAGCATCAATCCTCCCCAACCCATGGCAACAACAGTATAAATTCAGAGTCGGCTCATTTTAGAAAAGCAAGTTAACACTTCTCAGCATAGCTGAGGACATACAATTTTCACTGCACAGAGCTGAATATTGTAATTTCAGTTCTCAATATTCAGGTTAAAGAAGCTGCCTACTTGCAAAAAGTTTCTCAGCTATCTCACACATTTAAATCTTACAGAAACTCTCCAGTGGGTGATAACAAAAAGATCTGGAAAACTATTTCTACTAAAGACAGATTAACTAAATTCTGGTTAAATTGTGGTATAAGATATACCACCTTTCAGTCAGAGAAATGCATACTAAATATAATCTCAAAAGAGGCTGAATTTACAGAAAGGTAATCTCTTGAAAATAATGAATTAAGGACATAAAACCATTTCATGCAGGCTGCACATAAAATATTATTTATTTAAACTACTCCTTAGTTCAGGCAAAAAACCAGCTGAGAACCAGCAATTAAACCTATCTGAAGTATCAGTTCTCCTATGATCCTGTGTTTGTCTGCTATGTAGGGAATGCTGGGTTGTTTGCTTAGTTTTGCACTTTTTTAATAAACCGCTGCTGTGCACTGCTGAGCTCTGTGTCTGACTGGTCCATTTATTTAGGAGGAAGCTCCAAGGGAAAAGAAACATGGGTTTGTGTTTTGACAGCACAGAGCACACTGCCATCACTTAATCTATAATAAATAGCTTACCACCTGTTTCCCATCCATTTTCCAACCTCACCTCTAAGCAGCACTGTTCCTTTGAAGGAAGAAAGAAGGATGTGTCTGATCCCTAGAACAGGGTGTGTGTGTGTGCTGCCTGGTGGCCTGAGGTTGCAGCCTGGCTCACAGCTGCCTGCAGCCCCCTCAAGTCCTTCTTTCAGCCCTTCCATCGCCCTCCAGCACATCATCATCAAACCAGCTGAAATTGCCAAACTCAATCCAGACCCTTCTCCAGAAAATTGTCCTTTAAAGTGTTCTTTCCCCGTGGCAGGGGGTGGAATTAGATGATCTTTAAGGTCCCTTTCAGCACAAACCGTTCTGTGAGTCCCTCTACGATTAATGTTCCTCGGTTAGGGAGCCAGTATTTTTGTCTGGTATAAAGAGCAAAACAGAAATATCTTACATGCCTCAAGAAAGTCACATTCATTATGATTAAAAGAGCAAGTATTAGAGAACACAGGCCTTTTCTGTAACTCACGATGCTCTCATTTACTAATCCTTTGAATTACATGCAGCTTGTTATTTCCAGAAAGGCTAAAACAATCCGTCAAGGTACTTCCTAAGAGTATGCAGCAAATACTGCAAGTCACTAACTGAAAAAGAACTGAAAAAAGAGAAAAAACTAGAAATAGCAGTCAACCATTTTCAGGTACCAGTGAAGCAAACATCCATCCTCAGTAAAAATGAGGCTGTGGGGAAGACAAGGCTCTGTCCCCCAGAGTAAAGATTTAGACCAGGCTGTGTTTCCCCTAATTTGTGATGTACCTGTGCACTGCTGCCTCCAACACAGAAGCTGCTGACTGCTGCTCTTAGGGTGATTTCTCATCAGATGTAGGTCTGGTAACCCAGTCCACCATGGGGAGGCAGCTGCACCCTAGGGCTGAAGATCCATATTGCAAAACTCCAAATGTGACTGTGTTGGCGACACCACGGTGGGCACACATGGCTAAAAATATTAGTCCTAATCTCACCCTGTTAGCTGCAGCAGAACTGCTGTGCAGAGTAGAATTGCTTTATGCTTTACTGGTTGATTAGTGCTTGGAAAAAATTCATATTCTGTTTGTGAGCGCTTCTCTCACCTTTCCAGTGTTTCTGAAAGCAAGAACCATTACTTTTGCTAGAGAGCTTTAAGCGAGCACACAGCACAGCCGGCTCTGCACGCTGACACCCCACAGAACGTGGTGATTGCCAGAAGGAAGATACACTGCAAAAGTCTATCCAGAAGAGATAACTGCCAATAAATACAGAAGTAGATTGAAACAGCAGGGTGGGGTTGGTTTTTTTTTAACCCATTGCCTTTTAGTAAGGTCTGCTTGCCCGGTGTGTCTGTGCCTGTAGGTCTGCATGGACCAGAGAAGGGGAATTGTGTCTGCAACATCACTGGCCTAGCCTGAGTAACGCAGCTGTTGAAACCCTTAACAGTTTGGTTTTCATAACAAAGGCTCCTCAGGAACCTTTTCCACCTTTGTAATGAACTGAACCTCTGGTTTGGAATGTCAGACTTTTGAGTTGGCCACCCAGCATCGAACCAGCCAAGCCACCACTCTTCTTGCTGTAATGTAAATTGTCCTCTCACAGTGCAGTAGTTAAGTGGGGACTTCCCTGACACAGAAAGTGACTCACAACCCCTCTCATGAAAAGCAGGGTGTTTTTTCCTTTTCTTTTTTTTTCTGGGGGGAGGGAAACCACTGACTTTCAGCTGATAATAAGCAATTTATTTGTGGAGTTTACAGCACCACATCAGACTACTGTTAAAATAAGTAAGTAAACAGTCTTTCTAAATTATAGCCAAAAATATAAAATAAGGAGTGAATGCTTTACTTCTTTGACTGTAAATATGACTAGCTGAATAGCTAAGAAAAAAAATTCATATGCCAGAGAGTAGTCCCATGCACAGGAGTGTTTATCTTCTCCTCTCCCCTTTCTAACATTACTGCATTTTATTTAATTTATTCTGTCAGGTTGGTGGGTTTATCACCACTTTTATATGGCTCCTTACTGAACTTATACATTCTCTTCTGAACTCCAGAAAAAGTATAGCAAAGGTTAACTGTCTTGCTATATTCTGCTCATCAATACAAAATACTTTCTGCAAAAGTCAATCTCAAGTTGTTTGTGATTCAAACAACTTGAGAATAGAATCACTAGTTAAATGTCTTTTCAGCTGATTTTATGAAGCGTGTGGAAGTAAATATATATTCCCTCATAAAAGGCAATATGAAAACAAAGTTTGTTTGCCTGTGTCTGTCTAAGCAGGGTGTTGTTCCTACTTTTATTAATCCCAATACAGAAATCGCAAATCCCACTTAGTAAAAGAATTTGAACTCTCTGAAAAAATCACAGTGACTTGAAGGAAAAAGTTGCATCTGAAACTTTCTCGAAAGGAGAAATATTTCTCAAGAATTCAACACTGGTTCCTCCAAGAGAGCTTGGTCCAACTCCTCCAGCTGCCCACTTGGCAAGGAGCCCTGTGAGTTGGCAGGAAGGCTGCCAGCTCGCCTACCCCATTCTCCTCCGACGTGATGAATGGCTTTCCATCTCCTCATTAGGAACTGGAGACATGGCTCGTTTTTGTCATGCTCTACACAGCTGAACCAGCCATGATGAATCTCAAGCAGCCCCTCCTGCCTGCAGAACTCACTCCCTCCGAAATGTGCTGCTTTATAGGCACACAGAATGAAATGGCAGCTGCACGCTGCCCGGAGTAACTGTGTCCCACCAGCTACTGCAGGGACCAAAGGCATTTTGGGAATGCAAAGCTCTGATTAAGAATCACAGGACTGAGCTGTCACCTACTGGTATTTTGCTGTCTAAGGACAAAGTGAAGCAGTGCAGCACAAGCTGACACTTCTGACTAGGCTGAACCATGTGATCTGGGAAATTATTATTTAGCTCTCCCTTTCTGAAAACCAGAACATTTGTCAGCCAACCTAACAAAAACCTGCTAACACAGTGCTGAAATCACAACCAATGCCAGACAATCCTTGCCCTTGGTCTCAACACATCTGAAGGCTTCTGGAAGTTTAAGGACAAAGGTTGCTGTCCCCCTGCCATGCTCCAGACGAGCATTGTCCCCACAGATGTTCCCAGCCCGGAGTTACGGCCCTGATTATTCACACACTTGCAGCACACGGACAGTCTGGTGACAAAACCCCATAACTAAATTCATTAGGGGGTTCTGGTCATGTTGCCTGGTGAATAAAGTGATTATGATTAAAAACTGTCCTTGAACATCACTGCATGCATGTGCACACACACGGGGCTCCTCTGGGCACAAAGCTCCTATTCAAGTCAGCCTGATTTTTGTGAAAAACCTGCACTTATTTTAGCAATTCAATCCATGATCCATCTGATATAAACACAATTGACCCACAGAGACAGCAGATGGCCACTGGTGACAGGTGAGCAGTGTTTTGCACTACGCTGCATTCAAATGTTGCCTCTTAAAGGGTCTCAGAACCTGGAACTGTGAATATACAGGCAGCAAGAAGACTTGGAGCAAGTGTGTCTGTTGATCAACACTGACAGGTAACCATATGCTGAGGCAGAACAGCCAGAGTACCTAGGAGATACTAAGCATCAGCCAGCAAAAAAAAATAAAAACCCCACCCACCCCCCAATCCCCCTCCAACTGAAATGTCCAAACAAATTGGATGGGAGATCTCAGTTTCCACTTTCAATCCCAGGATGCTGCTGTTTCACTTTTTCTGTCCAATTAGATATATTGAAACCATATTAGACAGGAATAATAAGCAAAATGCATGATGCAATAAGCCCTATTTAATTTCTTTTAGTTGCAAAATCAGAAATACATCGCACCCTCATTTCCCTGGCAATACTTATGTATTAGGAGAAGCAGATGGACTATTAATGGCTTATCACAGGGCAAAGTTTTGTTAGCCTGGCTGTATCCTAAATAAATAATTTCCTAAAAAGGAAAACAGCTTTTGTCATTTGCAAACCTGCTAACAAAACTTCAGAAAAGCCACATAAAAATACTGTTTGCAGACGTAATTTTTAAAGCCCTGACTTCCCAATACAGGGTTCTGAAACACATCAATGATTTTCTCAGTGCCATCTACTAAGAAATGCAGCAAATTCTGAAAAGGATTTTCCCCAATGTTATGAAAGAAAAAATCAACCATAACCAATGAACAACAATAGAATAAAAATCACTAAAATCTAAAATGCTCTCGGACTCTGACAACAGTACAGCACAGATCCACGCTTTTCACCAAATGCTTTTGGTGAAAAATAAGCAACTTACTATCTCAGGAGCACTTCACAATCCCAACACAGCCTCTTCTACCTGATGCTGCAATTACTACTCAAAGTCTGAGTGAAACAAGTCTGCTACCTTCTGTGTCACAAAATCCATATAACTAAATTGCATAACATGCAGGTATCAACTTGAATTTGTCCTAAATTGAATGTGTCTTTACATGGCATTTTAGAGAAAATATAACCAATAACATCTAGAGGAGATATCTAGTTACTATTGAAAAGCAAGCTTTTTATGTGATATATGCAAGATGGCTGATAAAAAATTAGAGAAAGACTTAGTTAAACATAACAATTATTATGAGCTGGTATTTGTATAGGGACTTCAGTAATTCTATAGGAAGTCCATTTGCTTATTTTACTATCTCAGTGAATAGAGCACATGCTTTTTTAGGAGGTAGTCACTGTTCATGCCTGGGGTTATTACAAGGTCAATATTCTTCCCACATTATGATTAAGACAGGGATTTCATACTCCACACAGGCAAAAGCTGTGTAATCTCAGATTATCTGTGACGAAAGCAAATGTTGACTTTTTAATATGCAACATTATGTGTATCTGCGTGCATCAAGCACATACACACAGTGGTTGCCTTTAAAAACTCATAATTTACCAACAGCTGTCACACAGAGATGTCAAATTACCATCATTTTCCTAAGCACTTAAAAAAAGGAGATCTCTGCAGTTGTGTGGGAAGCCTATGAGGTGCTTGCTTTTTTCTTTTCCTTTTTTTTAAAGCCATTTTTCTGTGGAAATGCACAGCAAGAACCTATCAACAGTGGTGCACTTCCACCACTGTTCCACCATTTAAAATTAGATTTTGCTAATTTTAAACATACAACCCCCTTCTTTCACCAACTTGAAGTTAAACATCCTATTTAAATGCAATCTACTGAAGTGTTTTAATGCTGCAAAGTGCCACAAAGATAATGGGAAGGGCACAGAATCTCGACAAAGCATTCTAACTGTGGGGACGAAAGTTTATTTCAATGTATATCCTGTCCCTTATCTTGAGCTCCCTTGACTCTAGAGCCACAGGCAAAGCACATCACAAGAAGCCACGCTCTTCTGCTCACTCTCTGTGCACAGCTGAAGCAGAGGAAGGACATGAATGGCAAATGAAGTGCAGCTTTGCTTTTCTCCCTGAGAGAGCAGGGTTGCTCTGGGTTAAAGTCATTGGGAGGGCAGAGCAAGCACGCGGCTGTACGGCTTTTGGATGTTACCTAACGCTGACCTCAGGGATGTAAAACAGAGCACATTCTCAGCTGATAATCTCCTTGAGCCGAATATCACATTCAAGAAAATGAAAAATGCATTTATCCCTGTTTCTCAAGCTGGTTGTTAAATGTGACTGCAGGTTGTCATCCCAATTTTCTAATACGAGCTGTCAATCCACCAAACACGGACATGATGAAAAACGTATTCTTGGCACGCAGAACACAAGCTCCTTTGCACATGATAATTTTTTTCCAGTGCTTTTAAACGAGGAGCTTATTCATAGGAGGTGAAATGCATGCCCTTCAGACACCCTCTATCTGAAGCTATTTTTTGCCACCACTCCTGCTCAACGAACTTACTTTGGTTTCTCTCAGCAGAAACTGCAAATCCCGCCCGCTGAGTATTCCATGGTTCTTTACATAGCCTGGGATGTACATGGTGCTTGTGCCATGAACAGTTCCATGGACCTCCATATAGGTGTGGATGACATCCAGATAAGCCTTCTTATCCTGTAATGGCAAGGAAAAAACATTTTCAGTTGTTACAAATTTGAACCAGCAGTATTTAATCAGAGCTGTTTTTTATCTCCTGTACCACAAAAGCCAGGAAGAGAAGAAGTCCATTCATTCCTATTTGATTTCTATAGTATTTGATCTTTCATTACGTTATTAGTTTGGTTTTCCACGAAATTGGAAGAAAACTGCAGCTTTTTCACTCACAGTCGAGGTACAAAGAAATCAATAATTCTTAATTTCTAATTGGACAAAAAGCAGGACACCATCAGGCAGCTGTAATCTCAGCATGCCTTAACAATACTTGGCCTAAAAATACTAAAAACTCATTTTGAAATATCAGATTTTCACTGATTTTTGTCAAAGATGCAGAATAATTATCTTCATTGTGAAGAACAGGGTGAATGTCACCTTAGTAAGACGCAGTCTTGCCAACTGAACCACTGAACCCACAGCTTTACCTAAATACCCAGTGTTTGAGTTCCACGAGAGACCTACAAGTATTCCTCCTACCTGAAGTTTTACAGGCATTTTGGAAAAGACCCAGAGAAGAGCAATGGCTTTAATGTTGCATTAAAAAAAAAAATTAAGAAAAAATAGTACACCATCCTCGTTTGCACACAAGAATTACTTTAATTTTCAGTGCCATATGTTTTTTGAGTTTTAAAGACTACTGGCATTCCAAGGCAATTAGCTGAAGACTGTATTTACACGCAGCCTGCAACACAGATCAGAAGACTTTCCCTCAATATTTGCACATAGTCTCAGTAATAGCTCTAAAATCAGGCAACAAGTTGCTATACTTCTTGGCAGCAAGCGAGTTTTTACGAATTCTACTTTCACTCACTATTTTTGTCATGTAAATTCTGTGCACTGTTACTCCACAGCCCGGTGGGAAAGCTGGCCAACAATTTTACTGAAGTTCATTCAAAGGACAAGTAGGCTGGTGAAAATCCTGTCTTTTCCCATCCTGGAGGAGCAGGTATCAGGCCTAGGGGGTGAGTGCTACTGCTTACAGCTCCTTGCTGAATTAGTTGTTGCAGAAGGTATTTAATGTCCATAACAATTGCCTCTCCCTTCAGCCTGCTCTGCTGGTGACCGGCCCGTGCTGGGGAGGATGGGCTGACCCATCCCTGAATCCTCATTCTGGCAGCTCTGCCAAGGCTGCACCAGCCAGACACTGTCCTGGGCTAAGTGTTACATAAAACAGCCAACAGATAAAGACAAAGATGCTTTCTTGTTCAATGTGGCTGCTGTTGTTATTAATTAACACAAATTATTCAAAAAACGAAAAGCTTGCTCCATTTTTTACGTCAAATTTGAATTACTCTGTAAGAGATGTTCCTCACGTAATTGCTAAAATACCACAATTAGAAACTCATATACTTTGTCAAGAGAAAATCCATTTAGAACTTCTTCTTTGGAAATGAGCAGGAGAAATACAAAAGGAGTGGCCTGGCCTTGTTTCCAGAGGATACCTTAATCCTGCCTGCCTGGCTGGCTTTTAATACATCCAGAACTTTGGAGTGTTCAGGGTTCTGAAGGGAAGAGAAGGCAAGGAAGCAACAGGTACTACTGATGTGATCCAGCATGCAACAACACCGAGGCACTTGCCTCAGATTTTAGTGGCTCATGACACAAACCCTGGTGACACAAATGCACTCTAACTCAAGAAAAATTTGACAAACAAGCAGCTAGAAAGAAGAAAACTAAGATTACCTAAAGTTGCACTTCTTTTCAAGATTGCAATGACAATTTTACAAACCTTTTACAGAATATTTAGCTGTTTTAAAATGACATTAACCATGCACAGCCTTAACTGGGAATATTACTTAGGCATATGACTGACATCTTTCCCAATTCAGAGTCTAAAACCACAGATAAAACATTTATTATCCTAGACAGAATCAAAGCCCAACCAAAACCTCACTCCTTCATTTCCTTATTTGCTTCTAGTCAAAAACAACTGCTTTCATAATCATCTATAAAGTATCATAGAATGCTGTTAGTACCTTATACTTTACCTAAAGCTCACTAACATTTGTCTCCTTTTGCAATTAAGTAGTCCTGAATTTCCACATTCCTTGCAGACAAGTGTTATTTTGGATCATAAAAGTATATATTCCAGGGAGGCACCTCACAAAAATAATCAGGACACATAATCAAATTCTAGACATTGAAAACAGTGAATTAGAAAATGAGAGAGTGCAAAAATGGCATATATAAACAGAAATGCTACATGTAAATAAAGCAAGGAACGTGACTTGCAAACAAAATATTAACATTCCTTCAACTATTCATCCGCTTCCTGAGTTTGCTGACTTGGGAGCAGATATAATTATTCTTTTACCTTAAACCACTTGAACTTTACTTTCTCCAAGATGGATTCAAAGAGACAAGATCATGAGCTGCTGGGGAGTAATGCAAACCTGACATTCTCTGCAGTTTGTATCAGACTGCAGTGTTCACCCTGCTGTCCGTACTGCAAACCTAGACTTAGAGGATGGGAGATAATCACATTTAAAAAAAGGCAAATTATTTCTCCTCAGAATCGAAATGGAAATGTAACAGTGAGTAACAGCTACACAAACCTCTTCTGAAACAATTTTTCACAGCTAAAATAAACATGCCATTCAGGAAAGTACTTTTTGTTGATCACTGACTGCAGAACTGTTATTACTGTTCATCAGTCATTTCCACCTACTTTTAAAAGCATCATGATAAGGCCTTTCTCAGCAAAGAAATCAAGTGACAACTGTTTGATAAGTCTTTCCCTAGGACAATGTTGACAAGAAGACACAGTATGAAGAGGTGAAATTTTAAGTTTGGTGGGTGAAAAATTTAAAGATAAAAGCTACAAAAATATGTGGTGGAAACATGATTCATCAAGAACTAAACTCTGCTTTTAGTTTTCTCAGTGTAGTAGCTGGTGGTAATTAACAACTCTGCTTTACCAACAGTTTGCCAGTCCAAGGTTAATGACAGCATTTTGCAATTTTGGACCATTTGGGTGCACTCACAGAACACCAAAAATTCAGCACTGAATGAAACTAAGCACCACTACAGGCCAACTGCATTACAGAAGAGCTTGATTCAGAGTCCTCAACTGCTTTATGGCTTGAAAGTTCAGACTGCAAAACGTATGTAAAACAGGCCATATATCCAGCCTCGCTTCCTTGCATTGAAAAACTCAGAAGGCAATGGTTTTATAAAGCTTGACAAATGTAATTCAGAAAAGCAAGTACTGGGATACATCTCTGTGTATATCCTAAATGCATACTGTTAAAAGTCCTATCATTTGGGTGCTTATCTGTGGAAGTGTCAAGTCAAAAGTAAGCCAAAATGCAGTGTACATGCAATGTATGACAAGTGAGATTGTGACACAAACATAATCTCTGCTTGAGAACTGTCACCCTCTCAAAGACTTCTCAAGACATCCCTGAATAATGAAAATCCTGCCTACCAGGGAGCTAGAAGAGAGCACAAAGGCTGGGGAATATTAAGAGAGTCAAATACATGCAGTGTTTTACAGGGGTAAATCACAAAGAGTAGATGAAGTCTCCTGGAACTCAAATATGAAACTTTGAAGCTGCCCTGAATTTATAAATGGATGTGGAGGGGATTCAGTGACTCATGGCTAGCAAGTATGAATTCTACACTGAACAAGTTATCTGAAATTTAAATAAAGAGTTAACTATGTAACCACATAAACCCATCAAAATTACAATAGTCAGTTCTTCCTGTCCAAGGAAATCCTCTCTCACCAAACTGGTAGTGCTCTCTAGAGAAGCCAATCAGCTTGTAGGAATTAAATCTCTTGGAAAGAGATTGGGAATCATTCTTGTGAATTAACAGTCATCATGTGAAAGAGAATGGAGAAGTGACACAAGTATGCTGTCATTATTCACAGTAACAAAACTCAAACTAACTTCAAAATGTTGCATAAAAACATCATAATATTGAACATCTGGGGTTTTAAAGCTTTTGAAAAAGCCCCCTCAGTAATCTAAGGGACAGAGAGATTAGAAAAGAGACTAGAGAGTTGACAAATTCAACCGTCACCAAAACCTGGGAATGAACTCTCCCAGCAGTTAGTCAGGTTAGAAAGCCAACATTACTTTATTAGCAGCACTGGATGCACGGGGAATTCTCCCCAAAGCATGCATGCTCAGCAACCTAAAAGACCAGATTATATTCCTGAAACTAATACACATTCATCACATTTTCTAAATATATGCACATGTGCTAATTACTGCCACAGACTTGTTTGTATATGGTTCTGGAACTTTTGATGAATTTTTTCTCCTTGAGAGTATCTCAAATATGTCGTCAAGTCACAATGTACTTCTCTTATCCTTCTTTTCTCTAACACACAATCCTTGTTCTCAAAACTAAGATATCAGCCAGTACATATTAATCACTGATAGAAGTAAACAAAGAGGCATTAGCTGGCACAAGAATTATTAGTCTCAGACACAGGGAGTGACCACAAGGCCACATTAATCTCTGGTATTTGTGCTAAGCACTGTATGGTACAGAACTAAGCATTAACCATGAATATGGGGATCATACACTGTGTGCTCAAGTTAAAAGAATTTTCCAACATCTTCCCCCATTGCTGCATAGACTTCTTCTCACAGAAATAAAACCTGTTTGGTAACATAACTTAAGTGACACAAATGTTAAAAACCAGCCCTCACTTCAAGTGTGGAAAAAAACCCCTGAGCTAACCAGTGTCACTCAAGAATGAAGACTTTGCATTATAATAACATATGATTATGGCCCATGAAAAAAATCAGTCCATTGTTCAGTAGCAGTCAGTCCACCCATCAACCAAGTAAATGATAGGAATTATTTGGAAAGAAATTCAGAAATAAAGAGAATACTATTGAACTATTCTGTAAAAAAACATTCTCTCCCTCCTCACACACCGCTGCACTTCCGGGCCATTTTCTCAAAAAGAAGCTGAAAACATTGGACAGTGTTCTGAGAGGGGTAAGGAGGATCCAAGATACAGGACAGCTTCCACTATTACACACAGAAATCTGCAAGAAATTCTTTAACAATTCTTCAGTTTGAAAAAGACAACTTGTCAGAATATGAGGGAGGTTTACAAAACCACAGTTGTCATAAAGAACATGGACAGTGACTGGCTATTCAAAGTGTCCTATACAAAGAATGCCAAACAAAGCTCATCGGGGGTAGGTTTAGAAAAATGCCCAGGTTAGCAATTTCTCCAGCAACAGGTCACAGATTTGAGGGACTCCATGACAGAGAAAGTTGCAGAGGCAAAAAAAAGTTTGCATAGGTTCGTAATCAAACAAACACTTTGAAATCACCTCTTACTGAGATCTCAAAAATGTGTGAACAGACAGTTTATCAACAGAGAAACAGATTCAGGAATTACCCCAAATTAGAAAAGCTGGAAAGAGAGAGAATTTGCAAGGGAAGTATTATATAACTTTGCCATATAACTCTTGCTCTTCCTGAATGTCCATTTATGGCTTCTTTCTTAGGCACCATATATCTCTGAATAAAACACATATTGGCACATATATAAATTTTGCACAAAGAATGCATAAAACATCTCAGTGAAGACTTGGGATTTCCGGCAGAGCTTGAAGAACCCTATCCAGTTCCCTATCCTCATCTTTATCTTTTTCATCCATGAAGGTTTGGGGTTTTTCAGACACTGAGGTTTTCCCAAGATTTGACAATTTCACTGTCATGCAATGCACACCAACACCTAGGCAGCAATTTCCTGTCCTTTGAATGGGAATTTCCAGAACCAACAATGAGATATCCTTGTGCACTGTAAGTGCTGAAGGAGAAAAGTGCAGGGGTACAGATGAAAATAGGAAGTGGACCACAGGAAGAAAAGTTTGTGTTGGTTCTGTGCTAATCAAATGACAGTAGATGATTGTGTTAATCAGTGCTGTTACAGACCTCACTAATTCATTTTGCAGCTGAAGAGTTCTGCAAAGTGAGAAGCTGACCACTGACCTATCTGACAGGTAAATATCCATGAAAAAAGTAGTTTTCTTTCTTTCTTCATAATAAATTTAATTCTAATTTTCATAATAAATGTTAAAGAATAAGGCTTTAAAAGAGTATACTTATTTACTGCACTCATTTGTTTTGATTGACTTGTTTCTGATCCACACCGCTTTCAGAAGGAAACGGTGAATTTCAGAAATGTTGCTGAACTCAAGTTTCTGGCTCATTTCAATTTGTTATATTTGTGGCATAAGGCAGGAGAGTGCTCCTGGTGCCTGGTGCCAGGCCCCAGGGTAACTTCTGATCAATTGATAAGACCCCAGTGCTGCTTCACATTTGGAGGAACATAAGAAAGAACTATCAAGAAACAAGTTTGTGAGTGCACTGACCACAGGGGAGAAAAGGAACTTTGTCCCTTTACTTACTTTTCTTTTCATTTAAATACTGAAATGAAATATTTATTCAAAGTACAATGCTAAACATGAAGTACAAAAACCAACCAGAAAGAAGGGACTTCCCTCCCACTTCATGTAAGAGGGCATATGATGGGGAAATTACATTTCATTACATGTCCCCTGGAGCTAAAAAGGGGAGACATTTGTGTGAACAGCCTCAGTGATGTGCTTTCCCATTGAGAACAAGCCAAAGGTAACCATTTCCAATGCAGTTCTTCCAAAGTTGCTATGCAGGCAGTATATATTTAAGAAGAATGCCCAGCTTGTCAAGTGGCATTAGTAAGGAACTTACACATTATTTTGCCTCTAAATATACAAATATTTTCAAGACAGCTCCAATACACTATAATAAAATACTAAAGCACTCATCATACACTTATATATTGATGCCTATTTTCTGGTACAAGCAACCTTTTGACTTCTCTCACAACACCCCACCAAAAAAAGAAAGACATAGCAAATACTGCAAAATGAATCTTGACTCTTTCTTTCTTCTAGGATTAAGGGTCAAATTAGTGGAATAGTATAACAGTAAGTTGCAGGAAGAAGAACAAAGTAAAGACTTAGAAACAGGAGCTAAGGCAACATGAAAGGCTTCAAACATTCTCTTTTAATTGAAATGTTCTGTAATTAAAGCCAATTTTGATAATTGAGAGCATTATGGGTTTCACGCACATTTTATTAACTCCTTTCTTTTCCCCCCACTTTGGCATAGATAGGACTCTCTTTACTCCTTAGTACTGCCAAAAATCTCAGACAAAACCCCAAACTTTTAATCCCAACAAACACTTTTCCAAAACTTGGCAAATGTTGCCCTTCATAGCTTACCCCTATAGAAATGTGGCAAAATTCTTTAGAACCTCCTATCTGTAATCCTTAACCCACCTAGGACTGATTTAGTTATTAGAGGGAAATAAAGCAGATTTATCTGACACCCTCTGCAGCACATTCTTCCTGACCTCAAGAGGTGTACCCAGACTTGGCCACTGTGATATGGGATGGATGTCACTGGGCTCAGGCACAGAAAAGAACCCATATCCATGGCTATACAAACCCATGGTGGTTCATATACCCCCAGGGAGAAGGGCTCCTGTGCATACTTCATTCCCACTTCAGCCTGCTAGGTTTAAAATTAAACAATTGATTTGCAGCTGCTATTCCCCAAAAGCACCACAGTCTGGGGACGGGAAGGCTCTCCCCTCCACGCTGTGCTCCTCTAATGACTGATCAGCCCCAGCAGTGACACATGTACTCTGAGCAGATTACACTTTCGTTAATTGGCCGTGTTCAGCAGAAAGAACAGGAGCAGGATAAATAGATTAGTCTGGTTCCATACAAGCTGTGGTGGCAGATGAAAAGAGCACTGAACAGGGAAAATGAAAGAAACGTGAAACAAGCAAATTACACAGACACAAGATTAGTTCAGGCTTTCTCTTGATCACGAGAATTGGATTTTATCTCTCCAGATAAGAAATCCCACACTGTAACTGATTCAAAGTCTATCTGCAGTGATTTGCACTTTATATATGAGTGCATATGGGCATGACTGCAGTTACAATGTGCAAGTTACAGTTTTAATGTGCTCGATGTTACCAGCATGCAGTACACATTTTAATATGGCCAGATACCAAATCAAACATCTTGGAAAACACAAGACAGGCAATACTGATAGAAACACAGCAGCGACTTGAAAAGCAGCACCTTAAAAAATGATACAAAGGTCTTGGCTGAGAGTTCCTAATGGTGGAAAGGGGACTTGCCTAACAATGAGACAGTATTTCCTTTTGGATTTGGTGCTGGTATGGCCCACGTGCCCTTTGCAAACATTCACGCTTCAAGAGGAATGTGAATAATCTTGAGAAGGTTCAGAGAAAAGAGACATGTGAGAGCACTTAGGGATTAGAAAGCACAAAGCTTGCAGGGGGTCAGCACGTACAGAATTTTCAGGAGATGACTATGGGTTACTTTGACCTCAACCTATATATTCCTACGGGGCAACAGAACAGGAACATCATCAGTCCAGTTGAGAAAGTCTGTAACTGCTACTAAGACTGGAAACAACCATATGGAAACGTGTACCAGAAATAATGCAAAGTCTTAAGGGAGAAGGCAATTATTGGAGGACTTCACCAGAGGAAACAGTGGGTTTTCCATTGTGTGCTATTTAAAAATCAAGACTGGATGTTCTTTTCCAAAAAGCCGTGGTTTTGTCTTAATCAGTCCATGAATATCCTCTGTGTCATACAGAATCTGAGACTAATCACAGATCTCCCCTCTGGGCACATAAACTATCAATACTCATTTCTGAATCGACGCAGACTGAATAAACCGAGGAAGATATAAATGTCAGTGAAAAACACCCCGGTGACTAAGGAGCTGCCTTGTTCCTTAAATCCAACTAGTATTCAACAGGTCCTTCTGCTGATGTGCACTGCAAGTCAGGTCAGGAAGTTTAGATTATTGCATGCTGCTGTTCTTGAGAGACTGATAATGCCATCAGTCACTAGGAAAAGTACAAGTAGAGTCACAAGTAAAAGTGAAAGAGCCTAAGCTTGAAGAGACTCGAAGAAAGGATCCCAGCTCTGCTCCAGCACTCTGCAGACAGGAGAGGCTGCACACAGGGGCACACTAAATCCTTCTATACCATGAGCCAAACAGAATAACTTTCACAGTATTTACTACATATTTTTCACAGCACAGCAGCCAAGAAGCATCCAGCTCTACCTGCTCTGCTACCACTGCAAACATTCTACTGTTTTTATTAAGTTTTAGTTTTGTTTTGTCTCACAGATGGACCATTTACTTGTAGCTGTCATCTTTAGAGAACTCATTCTGTATAATCTCAGTCACCAGAATGAATGTTGCTTCTGTGGTTTGAAAACTGTGGAAGACCAATATTCTCATGCCAGTAAAGAGAAAAGGCACGAAAATGTGAGACCCAGGTGCTCTCGCACTGTTATATTGTTTGGCCCTATGTGTGGCACTGACAAGTTCCTTTTTCAGCTGACAAGAGGCTTAAAAATAAGGTCTTTTTAGGAAGGAGGGAAGGCACACAGAGGATATGGGCACGCAGGGCATTTGGGCACACAGAGCTGGAGGTAACTTGGAAGAAATCCAGTTACTAGTAAGTAATCTCTTTGAAAACTGCATGAGAGACACATTCCCAGGTGTGCCAGCCTGGAAGAAGGAGCCACAGAAAAGGACAGTGGGTAAAAAAAAAGAGACCACTATGACTTAATAACACAATATACTTCAACTTTTTAAAAAATATAACCAAACCTTGGTGGTGTTATTCTGCTGCTCTCATCTGCAGATGAGAGAAAATACAATAATGGCAATATTAAAGAAACAAAACACTGATATTATTACAGGGAGATAAAATGAGATTGCACACTTCTAGAGCCTTTAGTGAAAGAGAATTTCCATCTCAAAATGCAGCATTTTTTGGTTGTAGATATAAGAACAGAAGTAACTGAAAGACGGGTTTGCTTATGACTGATGAAAGTTCACACCTTCAATTTTCCATTATGTTTACCAGCCTTCTGCATTTTCCAAAAGATTAAGACTATATTTTTTATTCTATCACAAAGGTGTACAGAAATAGCAAAGGATCCAGATCCATCTAGACAGAAGTTTCCCTAACAGAAAGACTTCAAAACGTTCAGTTTAATTATTCAAATACTTTTGTTTCCAGAAAAAGAACTTAATGGGTTTAGACAGATGGGACACTTTAAAATTTCGAATTATGCCTTATTAGATTGATCAACATAAATTTGCTCAAGCATATGAGTATAAAAAACTCACCTTCCAGAAATTATCTACTTTGCCGTAAACGAGAGATTGATTCTGCCTTTTGATGTCATTAATGTGTTTAATGTCACTGGAATTCAGATGCTGCTCTACCACAAATCCAAGGAAGCTGTTATCTGGAGTGTGAGCTGTAAGAAACAGAGCAGATTCAGCACCTTTGAAAATATCAGTTAATGCTACATTAGAGTGAATGTTGTCAGAAAAGAAGTTATAAGTTATTATGTAACTGATCACCTCCTTCTTATTAATACTGAAAGACACATTTGTTTGCTTTATTATCCAAAATAGTTTTTATTAATTTTAAGTCCTGCTCCATATGCCTACTGAAGTAAGCAGCTATTTTCTGGCTTGTTTCTGATAATAAAAATTCTGTAGCTGGACTGAGTCCAATGGTAATGATTTTTTTTTGTCTCTGTGCTAAGCTTTACTTTATTATTAGAGATAAAAGAAGAAATCCAGCTTGACAAATCTCAGAGATGCAATACCAGCAGTTTGAAAACCCCCCGGATTTATGCTTGTTAGCAAAGCTGATGTTGCTCAATGGCATAAGCAAGTTTTAGCAAATTTTTTGGGGTCACCTCCTATACTGGAATTACCAACACCAAGCACCCAGCTCACTGTGTATTACTATCCATGCTAATTACTGGCCTACCAAGTCACACTATGCAAATCAGAATACAAATTGCATTGCCTAATTCACCCAGACATAGTGGTCATAAAATATTTAAAGGTGGCAAGTGAAGTTGGCAAAACTCTTTTTAATCCAATCCAGGCAAAAAAAAAAGTGTGTGCAAAGTATATGCAATTTACTCATGGTTTTCTATATTATTTTTAGCCCCTGTTGGTCTTTTTTCCAGCAGTGACATCCAGCAGTGCTGGTCACTGTTCTCCCCCCTGTGAAGACACAGATATTTAGGCTCATTAAAAGTAAGGGGTTTTGTTGTTTTGGTTTGTTTGTTTTTGTAGATGGGGTGTTTAATTCCAGTGATGGACTCCAACACTCAATGCTCCAGGTAAAAGCCATCCCTACTATATAAAAGCTACTCCAATATGTGGAATTATTATTTTCCAAAAGCTGCCATAGCCTCACAAGTGCACATAGAAAAAGGCTGCAATAAACAGCAGGATCTCCTCTCTAGGCCTCCTGTTAAATTCTGGCACACAAGCTGACAATTATTAATCACATTTTGAAAAGCTTAAGAACCCAAAACAAAACAAAACAAAAAACCCCCAAATCCAAAGATAACATCCCAGGCATTTTCGATACATGCAATGCTAGACCTCTAGTAGAGTTATTTTAAAAAAAAAAATTCTATTGCAGTTATGAGGTTTTGCTTTTTGGTTCCTGAGAATCAGCCAACTGGATAATGCAGGAGAACAGAGAAACCATACACAGTGCAAACTCCCCTCTTGCCATTACATTTAGTCTTTCAAATGACAATTACTCTTTTTCACAAAAAACGCCTCAGCAACAGCCAGGCACCCACTTAGACCCAAGGACTTTTTAGAATTTTACATAGCAAACGGCACATGGCAAATATGTCTGAAAAGGGGCATTTTTCCATCCTTTCATATTTTTGGATGAGAGACTGCATTCAAAGGAGAGGCAAGGCAGCACACACTCAAAAGAAAAATAAACCTTTGTTAAAGTTAGCACTTAGAACTGGTGGAATTCAGTGCCTCAAACATCACTGGCAGGAAGCACTCACATGGATTTTTAAGCAAGACCATGCACTTTTAGAAGTACCAGTGCTGTTATTTCACATGAAAGTAATTGAATTAAAAACATGGAAAACATAAAAAGGGGGGAAAGCTCTCATGCTTCTGGAAAACTCAGAGAACAGTCAAGCACTTGGTAATATGCCACAGGTTTGAATATGGCTTGCTTGTTGCTCAGGAATAATTTTCTGCCCTTATAATCAGAGTTCTCAAAACATAATAGAGTCTGGGGATCTTGGGAAGCTGTCCAGGGTTCCAATCTGCCATAAAATCTTTACTGATGCATAATATGCATTTTTAATCACAACCCCATAAAGATGGTGCTATCTCTGCAGCAGAGAACAAAACAACAAATATAAACTTTAAATATCACAAAACATGTTGACTCTTCTGCACCTAATCAAAAAAAAAAAATCTTTGAATAAACCACAGCACTGGAATCACTCATGCTTCAGAATTAGTTTGCCTGCAATCTATTTACCACTTTTCCTGCAGAGGAAGACCCACAGTCATTTCCAGCAGGAAAAATTGGAAACGGTTATTTATTAAAATTCCAATATAGTCATACTCCTCGGAAAATTCATTAGGAAGCGATTTTCTCTGCACAAGAGACTGTGCCAGTGGCAGTCAGTACTGCCACAACAGAGATCTCTAGACAGAAAATTTCCTTTCTTCTGCATTTCATGCAGTGGGACTGAGTAGTGCACACACACAGCACACAGCTGCACCACCAGTGTTCATCCAGCTACTTTCATGGAGTGCATCATCACCCTTGGTGCTGTCTTGAACAGGACCCCACATCTGAACTTCCCAACAGCTGGACTACTTAAACAAAGCACAATTGAGTTCCTTTTCCATTTAGGACATAAACCAATAAATATTAGCAAATGTGGATACAGAACAAGCTCTGCTTACTAATACCCAGACACAAACTCTGCAACCACTTCCAAGTCACATTTCACCACATGTTTTGTTACTTGCTTCCCAACAACTGTGAATGCAGCCTTTTATCTCTTGAACAACCTTCACTTATATTTCTCTGGAAAAACTTGCACAGCAAATGTTGACAGACAAAATATGCCTCTCTCAAGAATTTTACAGGGCAAGTGAAATCAAAAGCGTGTCAACCTGACAGCAGCATGTATAATTCTGCCGTGAAAAGCAGGAAAGTTTGAAAGACTGACGATGAAAGCTGATGAGAGAGAACAGAGCCCTGGTCTTAATGTCAGACAGGGACCAGCACCAAACTCTGGAGGTGGGCTGAACACCAGGAAGTGTTTCCTTACAGACTTGGGCTGAGAAGCCTCTGCCCAGAGCAGAAGGCACTGCCCTGAGCCTCCCTTACCCTCCAGCCAGCAGCAGCAACCCTGCACCTTTCAGAGATAACACACTTGAACCACTGCTACAACGGGCAAGAGAGAGATCCCTTCCTTCTGGAACCTACTGTCATAAAGTCAAAGACTGGCTTTAGACCAGGTCACACTAATCATTTAATCTGACCCAATTTATAGAGAATTTATACCTTTTTTTGTGTCTGTTCTGTTTCTTTTTTAGGTCTGGCTGGGGTCACTTCAAAAGATATTTATTTATGCTTGAAAGATCTACAGCACTGCTGAAATCTACTACTTATTTTTCAATAGCTTTGTACACTGCTGGCAAATAAATGTTAATCAATTCACCTGAGGATAAATACTCACAATATGAAAACAAGCTAGGTAAAAATTTTTACAAAGCCATAAAAAGGTAGAGACAAAAAATTTTTGCTGAGTGGTCATTTATTAATCCTGAATGCAAAGAAATAGTGAAGGGATGGTGCTGCTGAGTTGTTGAGGAACAAAAGCAAAAATACAACACTATAGCTAACATAGTTCCAAACTTCAGTTCAACATGATGAAATTCAGGAGCACAGTTTATATAAATGTAACCTAGCAAGCTCCTCAGAAATCTATTGCTTCATAGGAAGATTAGAGAAAGCAAAACTAACAAAAGCAAACTCCCTGACACTTGAGGGAAAAGCCAAGCAACACTTTCCACAGATACCCAGAGCATAAAGCTCCCTACCACTATTTATATTAGCTCAATATTCTCATTTTCTCATTGCTGGGTGGAAGAACAATGGAGCTTTTGCACAGTCTACAGACACTGATACAATTCTTCCCATTTAGCAGTTGTATTTCATTAAACTGTGAATTTGTCTTTCATAACAAAAAAAATCTTCTCAATGACAGCATTTCTTTTTAAAGCTCTAAATTATTTATAAGCACAGAGGTACTTACGGAACATTGTATAAAACTGCTGTGGATTAAGGTTCCACTTTCCCCATGGTGTCTTGTGGCCTTTAGACTGGGCATAATGGGCATGGTTAAACTCTGGCTCAGTCCCAAAGGAATCCAGAACTCTTAGCATACATCTAAAAGAGAAAAACAAATTTACTGTAGGTACACCTACATATATATATATATAGGAATGTGTGTATATATACATAGTTATGATAATTAAGATGAGTTTTGTCTTTGCGTGCAGCTGTGGAGGACATATAAACTGAAGGTACATTTTAATTTCAAACATTTCTGTTCATATTACATTCACAAAGATGTTATGAACAGCAAATTCAATGATATATCAGATATTCAAATAACAACCCTGGAGCTTATTTTGGGTTTCTTTGTCCTTACAGAATGAAGTTAGACTTTAAAATCCAAGTAGAGCTTATGGGAATGCCACAGTGGTCACCTGCATTTCCTAAGGCTCTGAAGTAGAATTCAGGCAGAAGAAGAGAGGATTTTCCACGCGTTTTCTAAAGTTCTCAACCATTATTACAAAACCAAATGCAGCAGCCAGGAGCAATATGCCAATAAGATCAGAGCAGAACAGGACATTGTCTTTAGACAATTGTATTTGGTCTCCAGGTTCTGACTTTTAGACCTACTGGGAAAGCACTGAAGATGGTTTAATATGCTGAATTCTTGCAGTCAGATCATTTACTTGTTTATGAAACACTCTGTCAAAGACTTTTGAAGAAACAATATGAAACTCAATTACCTGCATCAACCAGCACACAACAGAGAAACCCTGGCACTGGATTACAAAGGGCTTGGGATAAGGGAATCACACTCACCCTTTGTTTAAAATCCTATTAATTTCTTGAAAAAGAAATCACTTCATTTAAAAAGGGCCCACAGTGCATGACAAGCAGAAAAAGTGTCAGTATGAGGGAGACAGTACATGTTATAGGACAGAGATTCTAGAAGTTATGCTTCCAAAATGCAGCCTCCCAAACCTTTGGTATGACTTGGACATACTGACCACTGCCACTGAAGTGCATCACAGGGCTCCAGAGCTGCTGAGCCCACCATTCTTCAGCCCTCCACAAACAAAATTGCAAAAAAGACTTATACAGGAGTTAAACATCATGTGCAGTTGTGTTATAAACACACGAACTCTTATCACTGCATATTGTATCACTGCATATTGTATTGTGCTAAGGAAGGGACACGACCTCATGGGTGGCAGAGAAGGGGAGTAGCTGCAAAAGTTACTACTAAAAAGGGCTATTTTCCCCAGTTTTCAACATTTCCCATGCTCCAAGCCCATATATACATTCTGTTCAGAAAAACACCAGGATTTTGGCTTTTATACGCGAAAGAATTAAGTTCTTTCACCTCTTGATGGCTAGTCTCCAACCATTTCTCAGCTTTAAAAATAAGAGATTTTAGTCCCCAAAACAAATTTACATATTCCTTATATGTTACTCCTTTCTCTAAAGTATTCAATAATCTGGAAATTAGAAAAAAAACCCAGCAACTTTTAAACTCTTATATGAAATACTACCTTTGTATTTCAAAGTAGAAATTGAGCAAAACAATGTGTTTTTTTAAACCTTCACAGAGATCTTTCAAACAAAAAGAAAGTCAAAATATACAACACATTATGATTCACCAAACAACAAAGCTGACAGATCAGTTTCTGTGCAGTGTTTTATGTCAACTGTTCTCAATGAAAATATTTTACAACAGTGGCAATTATCTCTGCATCACACAAAATACTCCAGCAGGACCAAAACAAGTTCTGCACTGATGAATCATTCAGTAATAAAAGCCCTCTTATTTCTTGGCAGGCCTTAAAACAAAATTCCTCTCAAATATACAGCTTTTGGCCAGGTACTTGAGTACAGGAGAATGAAAAATAGGAGAAAGCTACTGAAAAACTGCAACATGACTGGAGTTTGTCAAGAGATACATGTAAGGAGCACCACATTGCTTTGTTGCCTCTCTTTTTCCTGTATTCAGATGTAAGATAAGTGGCCCTAATGGTTCACAGGGATATGTGGAACTATGTCCAATACACACAGGGTCTCTGAATCAGGACAGGCAATGTGATGCAACAGAAATCTAAACCAGAAAGAAGGAAAACAAAAAATATTTATAAGATTCGGCATAAACCAAGTCAGAAAAAAGATGACAGCAAGAAGTGCAAGTGTGTGCAGGAATGGTACCAGAGATCAAAGCTTCAAGTGGTGAAACTAATCCCTGAAATGCAGCAGAAAAGAGATGGTAAAGATTTAAAATTTATAAGTGAATGTAATTAATACCAGTTATGCTGAACTGATATTTTAATATATGTAGGAATGCCTTGATTGTCTACCCTTGTACCATGTTCTCCATTTGTTTCACTTAATAATCTAAATGCCTTTCCATTTTTTTTTATTTTTGCATACAATCCATTAGCATTTCTAAAGTGAAATAATAATTTTGAAAATGACAAAACAGTATTTTCTTTTACAGATCAGGGATATATTTCAAATTAAAATGCTAATTTGGTATACCTTTAACTTCAGTTTTCCCACCCTTCCTTCCTAAAATGTCACCTAGCTTTAGCAGTGAAGCTGCAGAGAATTGCAGCATGCCCTGAAATTGGTGTCAGACTAAGTCTATTCTCTGCCTAATTAAAAAGAGGACTGGTAGGTAGCAAATTGCTTTAGAAACATCCATATTAGCCTTTTTTGTCTAACACATTAGAAGTGACAATTTTAGGGCTTTAAAAAAAAAAAAAATCAGACAAAAGTAACCCCAGATTATTTAAAGGGAGCTTTTTTCCCCATAAATATTGGGCAGAAGCACAATCTTAACAGAGCTGACCTAGTGGAAGTATTTATACACATTTTTTTTTGTATCCTTCTCCTACTTCATCAGGCCACTCAGGACTTGCATTTAAAATCTTAGGACAGAAAATAACCCTCCTAAAACAGATGTATTCTAGAGAACACGTACGAAGCAGGAACGTTGCTCATTTTTTCAGGATAGCTGTCACGTTAATTTATTTCAAGAAAAAAAAAGCCAGTTGGATTTTTGGCATATGGGAATGAGTCATTGCTAGAGAGACTGTGGAAAAATGAAAAAATACCAGATTCTTACGTGCTGCATGGAGGCTGAGGGTGCTAAGAAAGGCTGCACTTCTCGAACTATATTAAGCTATTAATTTGTATGTTGATTCACTGCACACAAACTGCATTCAAACATCCAGACCTCAGGACTGAAAAATCCAGCACGTCCAGGCATTGTTCTGCTTGGAAACCAGGTGCACTCCAAAATGAGATGTGTTTTACTGTGTTCCTGCTATTGACAGCACCAATCATCCCACAGATAAAGCAGGTATTACCAAAAGTCCCTGGTGCTCTGAGCTGTACGGAAGAGTCTTTCAGAAACACTCCCTCCCAAAGCAGCAGGGTCATTCTTCCGAGCTCACAGCTCCAGAAACCTGATTTGCAACTACCAAAAATCTCCTCAGGGCTCAAGTTCACCCAGAAAGATTATATAAAGCACTCTGAAGGCAGAGGCTTATTCTGCCACTCTGTTCTGAAGTGAATAAAAACGTTTTTATCCATTTGTGTCCGAGTCTGGTCTGTATAAACCAGACTGTGCTGACCTGCACATGTCTACTGAAAAACACTTCTTTTGAGACAAACAATTATTCCTGCTGACATTAAATACAACTAAGAAAAAAAGCAAGGTTTGTAAAGAACAAGGGCTAAAAAGCAGCTTTATTTGTGATAATGTTTATTTTATTGGAATTAAATAGAAACGGATGCCTATGCTGTTATAACACACTTAGTGGTTTTAACTTCAAAACATTTTAATGACAAAATTTATGAGGCAACTCATGATGCTGAGAGAAAAAACAATGATTGGAAGAGGATCCTGAAATAGGAGACAGCATGCATGCAGCTACAAATTAATTCTCCTGCTCTAATCAATTCTGTAGTCTCTGCTAGACTCTGGAACCTGTTTTGTACACTGAACTTGAGAAAAAGTATCCCGTATTTAGAGAGATTCACAACAAATGCAACAAGTTTCATGAAAGGCATACAAAAGATGAAATGTAAGTAATGATTTAAACCCCTAAACTTATACATTTTAAAAAAGCAAATTGAAGGAAAAACAGTACAGAAGACATCCTAGGGGCTGGCAGAGAAGGAAGTAATTTATTCTCCAGAACCTCATTAGAATAAGCAGTAATGGGCAGTTTGCAAGAAACCAGGCCAAGAAAAACACTTTAAAGAAAAGCTTAACTATATAAAACAATATGTTGGGGCATTTTTTTCAGTCTGCAGTAAAAGATGAGGCAAAAATCTCTCATGAAGGACAAATGCGCCATTATCTATTTTTCAGTGAGGCTATGGACTAGATGAGACTCCCTTCCAGTCCATGAAATCTAATGCTGTAGAAGACAGGCATTAAGATATATTTTTCTCCCTCAAAGGCCTCAAAAAATTCTACACTACCTAAGGCACTTGGAGTTAAATGTAATTCTGCTCTCCTCAACCAGAAAACGCTAGCCACTACCACAAAATAGTAATCAGTGAAAAGCAGATTGATAATTCAAGATTTATTGATTCTATAAAGAAAGAAAAATTGAACAGCTAATCTGTAATCTCAATATATATTTCCATACCTTTGTTACAGGATATACCAGACAGGAAATTGCAAGCAAACGGGAAGAAACATTTAAAATTTATAAGAAGGTTTTCATATCCTGACCACAATGCTGGATGTGATCTCCTAGTGACAATTACATCTGGCAGACAGACAAGCAACTGTTGCTCAGTGGAAAATGGGATTATCTTTATTAGCAGGCTCCTAAAAACCAGAATATCCGTTTACTTCCCTGCTTCAAAAAAGAGATTAAGAGTAATCTAATCTGCAATGTTGATCACAGTACTCTCATTTAAAATTACAGTGAAAAGATCCAATGGTCTAGAAAATCCTGAGGCTGAGAGAAAACAGTTTCTCTCCATGAACACCTTCCAATACCTTCCCTCACGTAGGATTTCCTGGACCTTCTGGATCATGAGACACAGCTAATTCGATTAGGTATAAAAAAATCAAAGTCAATAATTTAGATCTGGGTTTATTTCATGCTGATATGTATTTGTACATGAGAGGCTTAATGATTTAAAGCTACTGACAAAAAGAAAAGAGGTTTTAAAACTGCATACACTAAGAAAGGTGCAAAAAGTCATTTCTTGTGACCCTCATCTTCCATTTCTAATGGAAAGATGTTTACAGATTACAGAAGTAACAATAACTGCAGTTTATTCTTCAGACCTGCCCCTGAAGACAACTCTCTTCCCAGTACCTTAAGGAATGGAATAGAAAATTGCACTGCAGTTGTTGGGCAATACAATTAGAATAGATAAATCTCCACAATCATTGATCCAGTGTGGTTACAAACACCAACAAGCAAAATATGCCTCTGGTATTTCAACTATACAAGAAAATGCGGTGATCTCTCAGCTCATCTACTAATTTACAGAAAAAAATGGGGAGGGGAAGTGTGGGTAAAGAAAGGAGGGAAAGAGGGGCAAAGATGAGGATAATTAAGATTTTTAAGATTAAAAATGCTTAAATCCAAGAATCTCAACTTGCTGGGGGGGATAATGATGGCATGCAAAGAACAAGTAATAGCCCCTTTAATCTTAAGAGTGAAAGACAGCAGAAAAGTGCATTTTCACTTTTAAATAAATTCAAGTTTATGTGAATGGACATATTTCAGTATTTTGACGTGTGTTATTCAACAAAAGCTCTTTAACAAAGCAGTTTAGAGGGCGAGTGAGTGTTATACTTACTGGTAATGAACCCATGATGGACCAAGGGTTTTCTTAAACTGAGTCAGTCCCACAATGTCAATGTAAATGAGTTCTACAATTTTATCCCCCTGGGTAGGGCAGCCAGATCTGTTACCTACAACCTTCTTCATAATCCTAAACAAAAAAAGAAGCAACATGAAAAACCATTACTTTCCAAATACCTTGAATTGATGCTGTAATACTATTTATTCCAATAATTCCAGTTTCCAAAAAACTTTTACTCTTTTACTCTGTTTTGAAATCACAATCCATGTAAGAACACTCAAATGCTACAGATGCTGAACATTTATTAAACATAAAGCACTAATTTTCACTAAAAACCTCAGCTGGTTTAAGCAAGAGAATAATATATTTGAAATGCTTAAAAATAGTGTGCTTTGAAATTATTCAAAATAATTTCTGACTTCTATTGACAGCTTTATAGTATAAGAGCTCTCCATAAAACAATGCTGTCATGTTTGTAATTAAAAAAAGAAAGCTGCGGAAAAAGTACACGTGCTCAAGCTTCAAACAAATGTTTTATGTCTGGTGCTGAACCAGTTGGCAAAGCAGGACAACGAAGAGTGAGGAGCAATTTGACCTAACACAAGCAATTAACTACATCAAAAGTAACACGCTTAAACAACTTAAACCTTTATCTTAAAATGAGATACTGAGTGAAGAACAGCAGAAACTGAAGCAGAGGACACAGAATTAGGCTGGTGTGTAACATCTCCCATTGCAGCTGATTAAAGCACCTGGAATGTTCAAGGCTAAGCTGCTTAGTTTGAATTTTACAACATCCATTTATGAAGTCCCAGGAGCCTGAAGCTACAATGAAAACACATTATCCTTTCCATGGCACATATACTCAGCTCATGAAAATAATCTTATCGTCTGTTTAGTGAATTATCACTTTCATTTTATGCTTCAAGAAATTATACACTGTTAATAGAAGCTTCAAGAGTTTACAATTCTTTTCTTTTAATTCCAGTTTCAAAAGCGAAAGTAATCTCCTTACTCCTTGAGCTCTGCCAGCGAAGCTGAAATCCTGATGTCATGGCCCAGTAAGTAGAGAGATGTAATTAAATCACTCCACTGGACTAATTCACCAAGTGGGCCACCGCTAAACGCATTTTCTGCAATCTTGAATCCAGATTCTTTTGTCAAAAGCCCCAAATGAACAAGGATCTGGAAAGGAAAGTCACATGCTTGAGTTATCGACATTCAACATGCAACCGTTGTACCTTACAGCAGTTTTTCTTTCTATTAAATTCCAACTATGGCCAGGAAAAAAAAAATCAATTGAAACAATCCAATATTTCCACCCAAATAATTTAATTTTGTAATGAATGCAAGGACTGAGAATCTCCAGCAAGGAGCTGAGCCAGCCAGGCTTAAGAGAGGGTAGAAATATGAACATGCATAGGGCTGCTGCCACTCAGGACTGGCTCCAGGAATACAATGGTAGGAAGGGAAACCTGTTGTTGTGTTTGCAACTTTTGGCTTTATCTTAACTAGTTGAAGTAATTAGGAAAAAAAATTAAATCAAATGAGCTACACCTTTTCACCGCAAGTATCTCATGGCTTTAAAATCGAACCCATTACAGGAGGTCTAAACTGATCCAATCCAAAGTTGTGGTTGACTCAAATCCAAACCCAAAATACACCATTTAGAGTCTCAATTTTGGACAACAAAAATGTACAATTGTTGTTTCCCATGACTACATAAAACACTCCAGTGTCATCAGCTTGCAGTAAATTCACAGTTTCTACCTTTAGAAACATCTACACAGTCTCTGTTTTACCCAAAACTACAGAGGTCAGAAAACTTACTCCAAGACTGACTCATGCAAAACACGTAAAACTCTCTATAAAGCAAACACCCATTGGAACATAATTTCAAACAGCAAAATACTTCTTGAAAAGAGGCACAAGTATAAACACGAGCCTTTCGGACATATTTTCTATTTCCACTCTGAAGCTACATCTGGAACAAGAAGCTTGAAAGAGCCCCTATAACAGCAAGTGACAGGAATAAAAATGTCCTCATTTACCTTTTTTCGTTTTCTTTTCTCCAAATTTTGTTTCTCTGCGAGGGATTTAATTGCTTCAATCCAGGTATCAGCCATTCGTCTGATGCGCAACATCATCCACCTGAATTCCTCATGCCTCGACATCATTTTGTAGAGATTATCAAAGTTGATACGAATTTCAGCCTTCAAGCAAAGCATTAAGAAACACCCCAAACATTAGTTATTCTTCAGCATACCTTCCAGAAGTGAAAAAACTGCTCAAATGTGGGCTCTGTGCTTTATATTCCTCTTTTTAAAAAAAGGAATAGAAAAAAAAGATGCACTCCTAGCACAAGTTAAGATTTTAGTTCAAATATTAAAGATACACTTAAACAGACACTTCTAAGCTACATAAATCACTGTTATTTTTATTAGTAGTGCTTGGTAGCCCGGAATACATTTGCAATGTTTCACAATGCATTTATTTCTGCAATATAAGATCTGGTTTTGTTCATGTGCTTTAAAGTGAGCTAAAGGTATGTCTAAATCACAATACAGAACAGGAGGCTCAAGATTTATGTGTATCATGAATCTTCCAAACACAAGGAAGTCTCCTATTACACCAGAAATGAAGAAACATTACTAGGGTATAAATTTTAAAGGAAATACTCATTCTAAAGCTAGACTTTTCTGAGATTAATCGGTTTTACAAAATGAGACAGCCTATATCTATATTATGGAAGTAGTGTTCATATGCAGCCCAGCAATTATCTTAAATTATCTTAAAATACCTAATTGCTACGTAATTAGGCTGTAACAATTTAGAAACAACTCTGTGTGCTGTATAGTTTTTAAAGGGAAAAAATTAGGAGTAATCAAAATGTTACTACAAACCTGAAATGGATATAAGCCTCTTCCATTAAGGCAGTTTTGTAAATAAGGCCCAGATTTTTGGGACAATAAAAACGGACATTTTCACATATGCTTAACACTGGTGAGCAGTCTGTGGATTTGTAATTTTTCTCAGTATCTGTGTACAGTATTTCATAAGTTTAAACATAAAAATGTTTTAAATGAAATTCTGCCCCCAAGACCACAATATAATGACTGGATACATGAGCTAACATATCAAGGAGAAATCCTTTCAGCCTTGAAGAACTGAGGAGTAAAAATTGTGAATTCTAGTCTTTTTAGAATTTATGTGGCACAGGATTCCAGGATATTTTGCATGAATCACAATTACTGAATTATTTCTCGTGTTTTCTCTATTAAGGACATGGTTGTTCTTACCACTGTTTTTTGATCAGTTTCTTCATTAGGATTTTTTGCTCTCCAAGGTAAACGAGGACACCAATTTTCAACCTGTAAAACAATCACATTAAAATAAATAATTCTACTCTACTTTCAGCTGCGTGACCAAAGCCTCCACTCAGCACCTTTATATTACACTTTTATGTTAACCTGATGGCTTAAATAAGGCATCAGCTGATAATAAGGTGAACACTTCAAGGTAAAACTGCTTTTTTGCAGGAGAAGCTTAAGATGACTTTTTGCAATTCAACGCTCTTTTAACCCAGCAAATTTGCAACTAAAAGTCACATTTAGATATTCACTCATGATAATGAAAACGGAAGATCAAGACAGAGGTCAGCTGTTAAATGCTCAAAATACAGTTTCTCTGAGCAGTTCTTAAATGTTTTCAAGAAGATTTTTATTCTTCTAGATCTTACAAAAATATGTATTTTGGAACATTACCATCTCCCTAGAAATCTTTATAAAAAGACAAAGCCTGCTAAATCAAAGGATCGAAGTTCTACCTTGTAGCAATCTAGGCCAAAAAAAAAAGGATCATCATAGAATCCAAGCCACCATGTTTGAAGGCTATAAATAAGGTAATCATAATGTAAGTAACAATATTCACAAGCATCAACAGCTGTGGTTCTTAGAGAAACATGAGCAATGCAAATGCAATACTTCTACTATTGTCCAACAGAAAATAAAAAAGTACAACAGGAAGCAGTCAGTGAAGAAATAGTAAATGGATGCAAGTCACTGAGAGCTCCTCAGCTGTCCCCAGGGACCTTGCCTGTCGTGCAGAATCCTTATTATTCATGGCCCTTAAGAAATTCGACCATTTGCTCTGGGAAAAGAGGAATCTCAGTTTTGGAGGCAAACCCATGAAAACTGAAACACGACTGTACTGTGAAATGGGGGAAATGTAAAAATTTATCAGCTGGCTAAGACACCCCATCATCATCACTGATTAAGTTCACAACTCCCAGAGAACTGGAAGTCAGAGTTGCTCTTATGGTTCTTCCAATCACAGACCTTTCAAAATACAATTTTAGCTTAATCATGCTGCAGTAAGCCTGGAGCATTACAGATTAAAGGCTTAAGATCACATCATATGATTGCCTAGAAGGCAAATCACATGAAAATAAATGAATACCCACCCCAACCTCATTAAAGAGAAGAAATGTATCAATCTTGGGTTCCTCAGACAAATTATTAAAAAGCATTTTGAATGCTATGACTTAACCTACTCAATGTGTTTAATACAAGGTTTGAAAGCAGTGACTTATCAATCTCCTTTGAAAACATCTGATTCTTCAGTGGTTTCCAGCTCTGGAACCACACCAGAAATTGTAGCAATTATCAATCCTAACTTTTACAACTATAAAGTTGTGGCAGAAAAGAGTTGCAAGCTCCACATTACAAATCATGCACAGTCACAAACTCTCTCTGGTGTTTTTGTTTGTTTTAACTGTACAAATTTTGCATTATTGCTAGCATTAGAACTGATCTAAATTAAGATATGACATTTCAAGGACTACTGTACATGCCCCTTTTCTGACTTCATGTACTTTATATTGCACCACAAGGCATCCTAAAGGAATTGCAGATTTTTCAGGGCTGCCAAGGACAATTAGCTGCACGCCTCACTGACTGAAAAACAAACACAGTTCTTTTGTGCTTTTAGAAATATTTCCTCTAGTCCAAATTAAATTACAGTAGTTCTCATCACAAACAAACACTTAAGCAGTAGATTCAAAGTAATATCAGTGTCTGCAGTTGGTCTGGCTCTCATTTTTCCTTAGTGATCTTTAGCAAAGATGGCAGCAAAGACTATGATATCACTAAAGTGGGTCTAGATGAAAACTCCATCAGAAAAATAGAAATACTTTGGCTTTGTATTTGTTTAGGCACAGAATATCTACCCACAACAAGCCCTAATTTTGAGCAAGGTGAAGAAGGGCAGTGATATTCATTTGGATCCTGCTCTTTAACTTGCTCATTTGATAATCTAAGACCAAACACTACAGTTGCCTCTGAAGAAGGAACCAGGACTCCTCTTCCCCATTTCCAGCACTACCTTCCTCTCACTGGGTTACCATCAGTTCTTTCTCCAGCTTATTCTCTCCATAGCAACCTACTGTTGTACAGTCATGTAAATGATTTAGTAGGAAGGATGTGATACCAGACAGATTAGCACTTAAAGACGACTGTTGGGAAGCAGCAACTGCAAATTTGAAGACAGACCATTTTTTGGATGAGTGATATAAATGCTAAGCTATTATTCAGAACACACTATATTTATCTTTGTACTGTCATATTTTTGAATAAGACCAGCTGTGCCTCCTGTTCCTGGTACTGAATTCAGTGCCAATCAAATGCATTAGGTAGTCTTTGATCTTGCTCAGGTAACTGTGTCCACCTGAGAAGTCAAATGTTCCCTACTTGGTTTGGACTCACATTAGTCACAGCACTGCCTGGAGTATGAATAGCCAGCTCCTGAAGGTTAAGTTGCACAGCAGTTTAGAAGTTCAAAATTTAAGTGCTGCATGATTCCAGATACTAGGGAAAAGCTGGTGTTCTGAACTGCTCTGAGGTGTAAACGGCTAGGTTTAGGATGAAAAAAAAACCCCAAACAAACTTAATAAATTTGCAGGTACCTGTTCCAGTGACTCTTCCTCAGACACACACTGAAACCGAATGCAAGGCAAGATTGCAGCACTCGACTCTATTACAGAGGAAGTACTTCAAGCAGAGTTTTAAGAACCTGGCAAACATCTGCAGCACTGGAGTAGTCTGAGCATCTTCCAAATTGAATCAAAGTATACTCTGCCAGCAGCTCTCCATATCCAAAATTTCAGAAAGACCTTTATGCTTTCAAAGAGTCACAGTGGGAGTTGAATAAAGCTGGAGCTGAAGGGTACGCTCTGAGCACTTGGGATAATCTTCATTTTGGACTCTGCCAAAGGGCAGGTGCAGCCCACCCACAGGGGAGCTAAGACAACTTTCTTTGCACCCCAGGTGAACACACTACTGCTCAGGGTACTTCTACCCAGGGTACAGTGCTGCTGCTAAGTGTCTTAAGTCAGTCCCAGAAGGAAGAATACAAAACCAAAAAAATTCAATGCAGTATCTGTGGAAAAAGGTGCATCTTTAAATGTATTAGGCAGCATGAAGGCAGGCAGAGAACTTGTAATGCTACAAATCCCTTTGAGAATTTGATGCGAAAGAACTGCTCCCATTGGGAAGGTGACTTTCTCAACCCCTATATTTTGTTTAGCATTTCCTCAGTGACAGAATGACTTTGAAGGGGTTACACAATCTGTGGTGTGCAAGATGACTGCCTGCCTGGTTAGTGACATGGAGGAGTGTGCAGGGAGCTTTGGATGTGGTTGTTTCCAAAGGCAGCCTCAGATGTTGGGTGTCAGGTACCCGCAGCCCCAGTGACACCGCAACACAACCTTTCACACGTAACATCAATCAACAAATGGCCTCTTGTCTGACTTCAGTAATGTGCACTGCCTCTGCTTCATCTCATATGCTGGCTTTTATGCCTTTTCCAACAAGTCATAACAAGACTAATCCCAGTTTAAGGTGACAGAAGAAGAAAAAATAACTGAGCCCAAATCACCCAAAATCAGGCCAATCCACCAATAGATAGTTCAGGGACAAAGTACTGACTATTCTTAGCATTTCAATTTCTTGGGAACATGTGTAAGATGACTCAATAAGTCTGAACTTTTGCTGATTTACATTTCAGACAACAACACTGGTTTTGTCAAATTTCTAAGTATTTGCATAGAATTGAAACAAGCTGGTTTGATGTTATATTACACTGAAGAAATGCAAATCATTAATTCAATGTCCAGGATTAGCAGCAGAACTTGTGGAAAGGGGACTTCCCCATAGATGTGAGCAAATTGCAGTAAACTAGAAAAACCACAAGGATTTAGGGAACGTCTGTAATTATGATTCCCAGGAATTTTCACTAAAATCTACCTCAGACTATAGCTTGCATGCAGGAAACAAATCCATGTTCAAAATCACCTTTGGTTTGTGTTTTTCTGCTTTAGCCTTCAAAGCAGAAGTAAGAGTGTGAAGAAAAATCCTCCCACAACCAACTATGCCTTGTGCTTCCATCAAGTCTGAAGGACTGAAAGCAAGAATTCTCTCCAGCAGTGTATTAGCACACATGCAGAAGTCTCAAAGACTGGAATGTGAAACAGTTTTAAATCTTTGGAAGTGTTGGATTTCAAGGTGGGTACCAAAAATTATGCGTGCACCTGAAAAGTGAGCTGGAGATCCGAAGCCTGGGGTTTTAGAGAGACCTGCCCAGCTCCAGCAGGCAAGCACCAGTGCAATGGGAGGTGATAACTCGCACCACAGCTACCAGCTGACCACCAGGCACAGCACTAGTCCCACTCCTATGTGGAAAGCAGTCCTCTCAGAAAAACACATATGTAGATAAAGAAAGAAAAAAAGAGCTATAAGCCCCCTCCACTTTTTTTTTTTTAAAGCTTGGAAACAGTGTGAAAAACTCATTTTCTAGAAGATATTTTTAAAAGCTTCATTCTTCAGCTGCAAACTGACATTTTGCAGTGAAATATATTTTTGTACTGCCTAGAAATTAATTTTTTCACATTTCTCCCCAGAGGCAATGCCATCCATGAAAATGATAACTGTGCCAATGCCATTACAGTGTTAAACAACTCCCTTTTTCAAAACTAAATGCTAAGTTTAAAAGAAAGTAACTCTTCTCTATGGGCATCATGGTTAAAAGGAAGCAAGTTCAACTTGCTTTTTAATGTTTGCTATTTCTAACCCCTGTCTGGCACTGTATTCAAGAGAAAGTAAGTCTGGTTTTGCTATTCAGGCCATTTGTATCCCCTCCAGTCTTCAAAGATTCCAGCACAATTTTTGTTCTGAGGACCAGAGGGTGGTGAGGCCCCGGCACAGGCTGCTCTGAGAAGCTCTGGCTGCCTCATCCCTGGAATGTTCAAGGCCAGCTTGGATGGGGCTTGGAGCAACCTGGGATAGGGGAAGGTGTCCCTGAGCAGGGCAGGGGGTTGGAACAAGATGAGCTTTAAGTTCCCTTCCCACCCAAGGCATTCCATAAGCCTGTGACCACACAGTTGCATATCACACCCCAAGAACGATCCGGTGCCTGCAGCAAAACAGCAAGAAAGAAGTGCAAAAATTCTCTGTTTCTTCTGCAAGTTTGTACAGGGGACAGCTTTAAATAAAAGACAGAAGCCTGGTCATGCTGGGTTGCTTCTTGCTTTCCTTGGGCTGCCACACTTGCCTCCCACTCTGCTCAAGCAGCCGAGACACGAAGCAGTGGAGAAGAGCTGCTCCCGAGTTCCTGCAGGAGTGCATCCAGAGCAAGGCAGAACTGCTGATACCTGCACTTGTGCAGCTCTTCAGGAGGAAAGAGCTGGGGCAGCCTGGATTTTGTCAGCATTGCTTCTATTTTGCAGACACTCAAATGTTATGTTATGGGGGAAACATAACAAGAGCACATGGCTGACACCCAAAGGCTGAGGTTTATTCCAGCCTTTTGTTTCTAAACCTTTACATAAACTGTGGACAAGTTACTTTGTGTCTCTGTGGTTGGCACCCATAATGCACACCAAAATGAAATATTTTGGGCTCCTTTGTTTACAAGTTTAAGGTTACATTACAAAGAGTACTGGATGAGCATAACGTAATGCCCTAACTGAACCACTTCAGAAGAAAAAAAGTAGATCCCAGAAGAGTATGAAAGAGCACAGACACTTGTCACACTAGACTGTAGAGGTGATTTTAAGAGCAAAAGTAAGATATATGCATAATTTTATGCACATTGTTTTTCCAAACTGAGCTTGTACATAATTTGATGCATACATTGCCTTTTCAAACATGCACGTACACAACCATCTCACTCCAATAGTCTAACCTTGAAGTAAAAAAGAAAAATCTTAACAGTAATATCCTTTCCATTACCCTAATGCATTTTAATATTTTAAATCAGCAGTTCTGACTCGAGAGCTCTGTAGACACATTTATCATTCAGCTGTGCAACCATGCTATAAACTGTCAACTCTTCATCACTGTCCACTTTGACAAATTACTCTCGCAACAGCATTTCCAAGTTATCCCTAGCAGCCAATACACCTCATAAATCCACATCATTGTAGTGTTATTAGAATTTCATTTCATGCTTGCATTCGCAAACATTTAAGCTTTCAACCTCTGCTGCTGGACATTAATCATGAAATTAATCATAGGATTAAGAATGCCAAATTTAAACTCAAGGTTAATAACACGCTCACCCAATATTTGTTTTACATTCTGTCATAAGAAAACACTCTACAAAAAAAGAAAAAGGACAAGACCTTTGTCTGAAGTTACCAAATATGCACATAGGCTTATTGCACTTTTGTTCTCTCATGAAATGAAAAGTTGACCAAATTCAATATTGCTGCTTAAAGAAAAATTTCAAATCCCAAATCCCTAGAAAAAACAATCATTTGGCCTCAGAAAGTCTGCTCACATTTGGCCATGAAAGATCAATTATGAAAGAGCTAACTGCATCAACTGACTTTCAAAACCGATGATCAGAGAAGATTGTCACGTAAAAAACTGTGATTTAACAGAAATGTAAAATAAATGTCATTGAAGAATATTAGGTTCTCACATTCAGTTGAGATACATCATCATTTTTAAGATATATCTGCATTAAAGCCATGAAGCACCTGCTGGTTGACAGAATACTAATGACCAAACATAACTCTGCTGATGCTAAAACAAAACCTTCTAGTAGAAACCTTAGGTCAACTTCAGATGATTATGAAACCATATCTCTAGCTTCTATGATAAATAACAAGATAAATAATATACTCATCCTGTATCTTTTCCTTCCCCAGCTTCACAGCCCATAAATAAATCAACACTCGGTGCTAGAAATGGAATGAGTCAAAACTGTGATTCAACCCAGCCTTTGTTACATCTTCAGATGAATGTTTTGGATATGCATTTAACTATTGCTACTTCAAGCAACACCCCCAGAAGTTCAGTGACAGTCAACTGAGTAAGTCAACAGAAACTGCTTTGATTACAACTGAGTTATTTATTATAACAGACTTACTGTTTTAATCTCAGATATATAATTTAAAATCTCAGCCTAACCCTCCCCATCCTACAGAAGCTACGAAATTATTATTAGCTGCAATCCTGCAGCCACATTGGCTCTTGCAGTTCTTTGCAAGAAGGAGCCACTGGATATCAATACTACTTCTAAGACCAGCTGCCATAAGTCATCAAAATTTTACTTGTAAGAAAGAAGAGGCTGAGTGATCAAATACACCTGACTATTTCTGGCACACACACACTTCAAGCCAGTAATAAAGCTCATGATAATGGATTGACAAAATTAATTCTTGAGAAACAAGTGTTACCCAGGAAATAGGAAAAAACCACCAGGAGAAGCACCCTACTCAGCTGTGTACAAAACAGGTTGTGACAGGCACCAAAGGCTTTAGCCAATATAGCTGCAACTTCACTCAAAAACGAGACATTCAGGATTTTTTATTTTCTGTTAACAGATTCCACAGTCCACAAACAGTCTCCGAGCAGGAAGTGGCCGTGCTGCTTAGGACAATGTACCATCTAGTTCCACTTTCCAAATTTTCCATTCCAAATACTTCCCTTTAGTACCTCAGCAGCTGCATTAAAAGCAACAAAAAAAGTGTTTAAAGGCAAAGATCTCTGACTGAGCATCATACCCGTGTTTAACAGGATACCCAGCGTGGACTCCCTGGAGAGCTGCTGCTTACATCACTGCAGTTACAAACATTAGAATTCTCCAGGCTAGAAACCCCTGCAGAGTTTATGAATAATGGCAACACACTTAATAATTCCGTTTTAATAACTTTTTCCCCTTTACACAATTTTTCTGAAGAAAACGATGATTTCTTTCGAGAAAAGTACAGTTACCAAATCTATGAAGGCAATATGACATTCCCCTTCTGCAGATTAAAAGATTACTGACCTCACTGAGGTAAATAAAAAAGGAGCATGTGGACCCATCTACACCATAACTTGCGTAACAGGGATCCGATCGCCACATATCTTTCATCCACTGCAACAGAAGAAAAGACACAAAAGTCTGTTAGGTTAAAGCATCACAAAATAGCTGTGTTTCACCCCGAACCTAGGAATAATGGAGGAAGTAACAAAGTGACTATAAATATCACAAATAACTAACCAGGGATTTTATTAATAATTAGCAGCACACTGCATCCCCTGCGTTCAGTAATGCTGGGGAAGCAACAACATAGCAGATGTGAACACAGCTTATACAAATTGGCAGCCAGGCAAGCAGAGATGAATATCAAAAGGAGAATAAAATTGGGATGCAGACATATGGCTGTGGCTGGAGTTGAATGCATTGTGTGTTCCCCACCATGTTATGCTCCCTCTAGAATTTCAAAGATCATTTCAGTTAACAAGACTGAAATCTGCCAAGAATCTGCCATTTCTGCAGAAGCAAATAATTAATTGCAGTTCATATTTTAATATTGAAATAATTTATTATATAGTCGCTATGCAGCCAGTTTGCCAAAACAGATCAAAACATAGAGCAGAGATTCAAAATGCAGAGACTTTTAATTTCACAACTACTTGGGTATTTAAGCAACCAGAAATTTTACTCTTGTCCCCCACTAATCATGGAATCACAGAATGGTTTGGGTTGAAAGAGAGCTTAAAGATCATCTCATTTCAACAGCCCTGCCATGGGCAGGGACAGTTTCCATTAGACCAGGTTGTTCAGAGCCCCATCCAACCTGAGCTTGAACTTTTAGGGAGGGGCATTCACAAGAATAAATCAGTATTCCTTACATTTGAAACATATCTTGGGGAAAAAAAAGCCCTTAAAAACCTCCATCTCTGCAAGTTTGGTGTTTGTTTCATTGGTTTTTGCTGCCTTTTTCTTTTCTTTTCCGACTAAAGTCTGATGCCTTGTAATATTTAGCCTTTCCAACTGCATTATTAGTAAAATACAGGATTTATGTAGAATCCACTGTGAATCCCAGAGTTCTGGTTGCACACTTAGGCACTGACTGCTCATGAGCAAAAGAGGCAGAACGATTCCAAGAGAAAAGGGGAAGAGAGGAACCACACAGAGCTGTGGGCAGAGAGAGGAAAGACGTGCAAAGAAACGTCGTGCTGAAAAAGGGGCTGGAGTGAGGTACCCACAATCACAGTCCTGGGGTAGGGGAACACCAAATTACTCATCATGGGGAAGAAAACAGGGTTTTTTCAAAAGGAGAAGTTTCTGACTAAGAAGATAGCATTCAAACAATAAGGCATTTTAGTAAATAATCTAGCATTTTAATACAGCAATTCTTTCCGGTCTTAAGAGGATGCCACTTTATTTCTCTGCAGCAGTAGTATTAAAGGCCTGAGGTGAGCAATGCTGCAGTGACACACAGTCCTAAATAGCCTATTTTTTGACTCAGTTGTTCCTGTTTTACACCAGAGTAGTGGCCTCTTGCAACATATGTTCCATTTTTAATAGAATGCATATAAGACTAAAACCAGTCCACTTACCTTTATCTTCCCTTCACAGTGAGGAAAACCATCCATAGGAGGCAATTCACACTGTTCCTGGGCTCCATTTATGAGATCTAAAGAGAAACACAGACCATAACTGAGCTTCATTTCCCAGTTCTGACAGATAGCTTGATGAATCTTGCCTTCTGTTTTCATGAATCCACAGTCCAGACTGACTGAAGGGTCCTACTGGGTAATATTTGTTTTAACATTAAAACTCAGTGTGCTCCTTTTTGACCATAGAAGAAAATGGTTCCATAGATTTCAACACTGACTTGAAGTAAAAGTGCTAAATTACAAAAACCAATCTATGAAGACTTAAAAATTAAGCTAATCCATACTGAAAATAACAAGAAGAAAATATTTTCCTAATCCAAGTGTACTTAAAACTACTAAATTGCAACAATTTGGTTTTATTTGTCAAACATTTATAGGATGTATATGGCTCTTAGACATAAAACTAGTTTTTCAAGCTCTGCTATCACTTTATCAAATACCCGCGATCTGAAACTTGGCACCAGATATATGACCCAATTAATAAATGTTGCAATATGATCTAATTTAACAACTGAGTAGCACTACATCACATCTCACAAAAAATATTTCCTATGGTCTCCCAAGATCTTTTTTTTGCCCGTTTTAATATTTTTTTCCTTCTAGATTATTGCAACGCATTAAAGGGTGTAATATAGAGCAAGATTTCTAGCCCATGAGCCGAGGAAAAAGCAGCAGTTTTAAAGGACATTACCCCTTCAGCTCCAAGGGACTTTCTTCTTAGAAGAACCCTCTAACGCAGGTCTTTAAGGCAAGAAAAATTATTACCACGGTGGAGAGATCCTCGCCAAAGGCAGTGGAGGATAAGGTTTTCAATTTAGGTAGTTCATCCCACAGTTATCTAAATTATACCTGCATCATTTCTGGCTTTTTCTACGGGCAAGAATCAAGATCATTAAAGTCAGCCAGCCATCAGCCTAGGAACACTTTATGCTGTGGCAGTAACAGTGCACAATTTCCTCCAGAATATGCTAATTAGAGAGCCCAGAAGAAAATACAAAAAAAGGCTGCAGTATTAGAATAGCCACAAAAATCTGCAGGTAAAAGTTAGAATGTTGCATTATATTATTATATGCAAAACCCATGACCTGATCTATCTATTTTCCAATTTTTTGCAAATAGCTTCTTTTAAAGATACAACTTGAAATGTGAGCCAAGCATCGCAAAATGAACTTGATGGGGGAAAGAAGAACCATGCCAGGAAGTCACTGCTTCTTTGTCAGCCTCTGCAGCAGGAGTGATTTGACAAACTGAGCTGTACTGCCAATGACAATAGCACTGAAGCAAAATAGTTTGTACAATGACTTTGTAATTTCAAATCAATAGGCACTTCAAAATATTCTGCCTATCTTCTTATCCTTGTGGGATTCTTGCAGACCAGACCACCGACATCTAAGGCTCTGATTCCTGCTCTGAATAAGAACATACAGAGCATGCATACAGATAACAGGAATTTAAAAGTATATTCTCAATTCAGTCAGTACAGCTACATAATAATAGGGCATTTTGCTTTACTGCAGTTCAGGAAGTCCTGCTTCCTGCCACTTGAATCACACCAAAATCAGTACCTGAGATCAAACAGTAATAAAGAGGCATGGTTACTATTATGGTAATTTTCAATAATCAATATCATTCCATTAGAAAAGATTTATGGTCTAAATGGGTTTTCTTTTTTTCTTGTTTTTCCCTAAGCCTGAATGCAAAGTAAAAGCTTTACATAAGGCACATAAAATTCAAGATCTTCCTAAAACAAAAAAAGGGCTCTGAAATCTCTGGTACAACACCAGAGATGCAGCTCAACCATAGGGAAAGTTCAACTTTCAGCATCATACTGCATTTAGGGTGGAAAATGCTGAATGCCTGGGTATAGCTTGCCAACAAGAATGAGCCATGAATTTTGTCATTTAAAATAAAAAAAGTCTTCTATCTCAAGTTAATTATGCTATCATATGATGGCTTTCCTCTTCAGAAGGTTAGTCAAGCAAATCCTCTCTTCTTCTTAAGTCCTCTTAAGTACAGGGTAATACATAAGCACAAGCTATAATTCTTATTTTACAGCACACAGTGCCAAGTCTATCACTTATCCCATATTTCATTTTAACGGGGATCTCATGGCCTGTTAAAGAAAGAAAGGATGGAGGAAAAACCCAAAATATGGACAACAGCCTGATTTTTGGCAGATACAAAACTGCAGTCTACATGTTTCCTTTGTCATGTGTGACCACATTTCCTGCATCCCACTGTGTTTTTGTAGATGGGCAGATTCTTTGCTACTGCTCATTTCTCCCAAGGTTTTACAGGAACCCTGTATTTGCAAGATCTATTTGCAAGAATAAAACCCCTCTTCTACCAGTTACACATTGCACCAGCCTCACCCTTCCACAGCTCCCATCAGCCGTGGCAGTACCACACACAGATACTCCCCAAGCAGAAACCCTCCCAGCCCTCCCTGCTCCTGCCCATTCCAAGAAGTAAAAAGGAAGAGACAGACATTTTTCTCAGCACAAGCTACAGACTTTCTCAGGCTTCTGGTCTCCCCTGTGGCCAGCTGCACTAGGGTTTTTCCAGAGCAATCCCACTCTTGCTCTTCCACTGGGATGGGCTACACACAAACGGATCTCTCCAGGATAACCTGGATGTTTAGGGAATATGAACAGTAGTGCCCAGCTTTATCACCTCTAACCATGCTGAAATATTCATGTGTCTCATAGTATTACCATCTTTCCCCCTTCTTGCCAGCAACAGTAAACACTCCTAGGATTCCTCTTCCTCAAAAATGTTCATGTTTTTCCTCCACCATAGTCCACAGACACAGGAGATGCTTTTCACAATCACCAGCTCCCCACTTCCATCTTCCCATTCAGCTTTACCACGGATCTATATCCCGAATGCCTGCATCAGCTTTCACTTGCTTCATTCTCAGCTATTAATCAGGTAATAGCACAGTGAAGGCAATTCTACAAAGCCAAAATATAAACTGTGCCATGAAACAATTTACATAAAGCTACTATCCAGAGCGGAAAAAAATGTAGCAATATGTGCATACAAGAGGAAATGAATGTGAAAGAACAGGAGAAGGAACAGAGAAATGCAACTCTGTTCCATGTGAGTATTCCCTAGAGAAGCAGTCTTTCCTCCGTGCCCCTGAACAGGAAGCCAGCTGATGCAGTCAGACTGGAAACACATCTACATCAAGGACTGCTGTCCAAAGCGACAACCTGCAGAAATGGGCAAGTCAGTGCTGGTTTCCACACATAAGCCTTAGAATTCAATGCAGAACTCTGAATTAACCAGTGAATAATCCTGACAGTTCCAGTCAATTATTACTTGCCAGTCAAGGGTACTTGGTCGCACCCTTTCTTCTTGGCCGCAGTCAGTGCCAAGTTCCAGGTTGAGAATAATCCCTCCCAATTTTTTTTTTCCTGAATGATCAGACCCTGTACAAAGAATTACATTTCTTCTCCTCTTGCTGCTCATTTTAACTCAGCATGGAGGCTGTCCTGGAGCCTGCTGGCAACACCTCATAACTGGCTCTTCTGGAACAGGAATCCAGAGGTGAACAAATCTTGTGTTTCCCATGAGCAGCTGAGACCAAGCTCAACCAGATACCAGCAATTTACACTTCTGAGTGTGATCATAAAGACAAGGGAGACGAAGAAGTGGAACCCTGAGGATGCCAATCTACACATCAGGATCTTCCAAAACATGAAAAGCAAGCATTAACATACAAGTCAAGACTGAGGAGTTTTTCATCATTTGGAGATAAAATCCCAAACCCCAATATCTTATGAGGATTCTTGTTAAAAAGTCTGGATAGATGTATTATGCTGTTAGCAAATTCATGCTGGATAATTCTTTCCTGAAGGGGAAAACTACATTAAGCCAGACATTAAAGGTACTTTTGTTGGAAAACAGTATTTGAAAAACCACAAGAATTTTTATCCTTAATTAGGATTTATGTAATTTAAAATGCAAGTTCTGAAATCTCTTTTCCCAGCCAAAACTTAGAACTTACAGCCAAAAAAAGTTAGAAATACAACTGCCAAGTTAGTACAAAGCAACAGTAGTTAATAAACACACTTTTTTCTCCTAAACTTTGTGAGCCATGATATTAATTTCTGTCCTACACACACCTAAGTATTTTTGAATTCACACATAGCTTATCTCCTCTTGACTGCTGTTATGAAAAGACATAATTATTAAACATTTATCTCTTATGCTGTTATATTAAAAGCCAATGTACTGACAAACTGAAAACATGAATGTAGCTTATTATAAATCTAAGAGCACGCAGTTGGTACAGATCATCCCAGAAACAAAAGAAAAATATTGATAAAACACCAACCAACTGCAGATTTTAAAAAACCTCTCTAAATACTGTGTGTGAGGTCCTGGGATATTTAAAATATAACTACCAAACTCCATCCTCATGTTTAGAAAGGGGCCATATGTTCCCTTCACAAATGATCTACAGCTTTGCATCAGACATCGTTAGAGCACAGCAGGTGAACCTGAACTTGTGAACAAGCCTCAGTTGTTTCAGTGCAAAGTCTGGCACGTCAGCATCAACGATGTGGCAGATTTGAGCTAAGCCACCAACCTTGCACTGGAAAAGAAGATTCTCTCTTGTTGCTTGCTACGAGCAACTGCACCTGCTAAAGCCCCAGGCCTTCAGCACTGCTCTGTCTGAACACCAGCTCACAGATGCAGCTCTTCATTGTGTCCTGCCTTTAAGCTCCGTGTCCACAGGTTTTGTTTGGAACAGTGAAGGTTTACAAGACCCATGTGAGAATTATGTGGTTAAAAGCCCAGTCTGTGGTAGGGATTGATTTTTGTTTGCTTTCAACTTACTCCTTAATAAAACAGTAAAAATGAGCAATAGTGAGTGCTACATGCATATTTTCTCCCTTTCCTATACTGCACATCCTTCAAATAATGTGCTTTGTAATAGGCTAAAAAATTCTGCTTCAATTTTTATCCATCAGACAGTTAGGAAGTCTAGAAATATTCCACTAAGACAGTACACTGAATAAGAGTTATAATTAGTCACTCCACAGTGAGTGCTGTTTGATAGGTGCTCTGTTTGTCATAAGAGGTTTAAAATAGTGATATTGGTTAAAGCAAATGAAAAGGCTGCAATACAGCTGAAATTGCAAGCTGACACCAGCAGCCCACCTTCTCTGCTAAGGACCAGCTTGGTGTTCTTCTGAGAATGGAAATGTATTAAGAATTTAACATGACACTAAAAATGATGTACTTTGGAACCTTGAGGCTTAAACTCTGATTTTCAGACTAGTGCATATTGAAGTATTTTTTGATGATATATAGCACAGATAATAGCTCAAGTCAAAAGTGTTCCCATCAGCAGATCTCATAAAATACAGAACCTCTCTAGTATTATAAGGTCAGAGTAATCACATCCGATCAAATCTATTCACCAATTTTATCTCTGTTCTCCTTCTGGTTTTGATCATTAAATATAAGTACTATTCTTACTTTAATTCATGAAACTGTTCTCTTGTTTCTATTTCAGTCCTGAAATCTGGTATCTATGGTTAGACACAGACTGTAGTTAAGGCTGGTTTAGTTTGTGTAAGGTCTCCTTTCCCTTCTCCCACTAATTAACACATTCTCAATTCAATTCACATTTTTCATCTCCAGCTGGTAAGATTTCTTAAAAGAGAGAATTTGCAGTGTGAGCTGAAAGCACTAACAACATATTCAATCAAATGAGCTAAAGGTTTCAAGATTTTAAATGCAGAGCACAAAATGCTTTCTACTAACATTTTAGAAACTTCTGTAGCAAAGTGTTGGTACAATTTAAAGAAAATTAACTTTTCTACCTCTAGTCCATCCTCACACAAGCTGTGCTGCTGTGTTCCATTAGCACTACTGAAATCAATGCAGTGTTAGGAGAATTCAAGTAGTAGTCAAGTGGTTAATCAAAATGCAGCCCAGGGGACCACTAAGAGCCCCTTTCAGCATTACTAACACAGCTTTGCACTGCAGTGGAAAATGTTCACCTGTGGTCTTCTGCACACACCACACTGTGCTGCAGCAGCCAGGTTCGAGGGCACACAAATCCCCCCAGCTCCACACTACTGCCTTTGTGGGAGGGGGGAAAATCTTCTTAATACATACACATACACAGTGTGGAAAAAGAATACAATGAATAAGGCACAATATGCACGAGTCAAAGCAAAACATCACCTCGAGGAAGCTGCAATTTTGACTATCAGAGCCAGTGCAGTCCCACACCCTCTTACATCTGGTACACACTGGTGCTCTGTGGGGACAGCTGGTTTGTCTCCTGAGACACGACACACCATGTTGACTAAAGAAAAGCCTACTCTAGTCCTCTTTAGACAGGAGGGCAGCTCTGGAATTTAAACCAATATGCAATACCTTAGCTTTTTGAATCTCTGCAAGTACAGGACTATGGTGGAACTGTGGTTGCAGACTGCTAAAACTAACGAGGCTGTGTAACAAAATTCATCAGAGCCATGGAAACAAATCCACTGATCCTGAGGTTACCTGAGTCTTTCCATCCCACCTAAAAGGCCTCAGCGTAGCAGCCCCAAGTCTTCAGGAGTAAGGACATGGAAATACCACGACAAAGGTCCTTCTCACCATAGTAACATTAAAAAAAAAGCCTTCTTGTAGCATTGCCAAAGCTGACTTGTCAGCCTGCCTTGCTACATATTCACGAAGGATGCCAGATCTCTGACAGGCATCCAAGCCATCATGTCTTAAATGACAAGTATACATTGAAGTCTGCATCTTAATGAGTGACTTTAAAGATGTTAGAACTAAAGTTGTTAAAAGGGAACTGAACAGCCAACACAGCAGAACAAGTCAACGCACAAGGCAGAACAGCTATGGAAACTTTGAGCAGAAACACCAGAAATGTCCTCCCTCCCTGTGCAGTGTTACATGCAGCAAGCTGAGCCTGGGCTGCTCTTAGGCTTAGCAAGAGCCCTCCAAGCACCAGCTGTGTACAAGGGGAAGGCTGAGGAGGATTTAACATAAACCTTCTCTTGCTCATTTTTGTGGGATCAAAGACAAACAATTAAAATCATTCTAAGTGGCACTTTTCAAGGCAAAGGAATATTTTGTAAACAACCAGTCTGGCAGACTTTTCAGTACAGTTTTACTGTCTGGGACATTAGATGGCCAAGCTTATCAAAAATTTAGCTTTTCACTGAACTAGCACAGAAAGAGTGATGACGACTTCTAAAGAAACCCATCCCACAACACAACACACTAACCCCACCCCCACTGCTAACCAAAAAAAAAAAAATCACATGAAGAAAACAGAGGACTGATTCTCTGATCATGTTTGTGCAAGCAGAGTGCCCTATCTGATGAACTATGATAGTGCAGTTCTGTCCCAGAAAAATCAAGGATTTCTTTTATCATTCTCTCGGAAAAGCACGACTGTTAAAAACCAAGTTGCCTAAACCAAACTGATCCTGTGCCTGTCACATGGAACCAATGATGCAGCTACAACAGTGGAGCCCTGTAGACAAGCTCTGCTTGAGAGTGCCATGGTTTTCTATTTCCCCATTTCCGTTGAATCATCTCTACAACAGCAACTTTAAACTTCCTTAGGGTGTCATCTGCAGCAGTGCCTCAAAGCTTCCTGCTCTAAAGGCTGATGAAAACTCTTATCTCCTAGACACCCAAAGTTTAGATGAATACTTTCCGGTGTGTATGGGAATGCATTACTTCCCACAAATGCAAAAAGGATGGCTATCAAATATCTCAGAAGCTTTTCAGATAATACCTTAGATAAATAGAGGAGAGAGAGAAAAGGAAAGATGGCTTTATTGCTTTTGAAACCAATCAGCCAAAGCTTTGTAAGTATCTTTATTAACAATTAGCTCTTTCATAAACAAAATGGAGGTTCTGAAAAAGCAGTTGAAAATTGTCAGGATCAAAACTACCAGATTGTTTGATGGTTTTGTGGAAGGAAGAAGAAAAAGCAAAATATGCTTACGATTTTACACATGGATCTAAAAAGGGAAAAAAAAAAAAAGTAACACCTAACCTCCCACTCAAGCTCCCCAAGTGTTCACAGCTTTGCTTTTCAGCATATTCTATACAGCCTCACCCTCCAGCACAACTCCCATCCTCAACTCCTCTAGGATTAAAGATATTTATGCTACTAAGAGTTCATGCTCTACTATCCTTTCATATAGCCAAAAAGAGAAAAAAAGCTGTTTTGCTCTTTGCCCTTAATGAAAGATTCCATACAACTAACTTCAGAGGAAGACCTAGGTGTAGTACTACCCTAAACACACTAAAGCTGAACACAGTAAGAGCATGAATACACAGTACAATCTACATATACACGACAATTAGATTGAGAGTCACCAAATCAGACACTGGTTTGGGTTGGAAGGCACCTTAAAGACCATCTTGGTTCCAATCCCCTGCCATGGGCAGGGACACCTTCCACCAGACGAGGTTGCTCCAAGCCCCATCCAGCCTGGTTTTGCATGTTTCTAGGGATGAGGAGTCCACGATCTCTATGGACAACTTGTGCCAGTGCCTCACCGTTCAAAGAATTTTTTGTTAATATCTAATCTAAACCTGCCCTCCTTCAGCCTAAGGCCATTTGCTCTTGTCCTATCACTCCACGCCCTTGTGAAAAATCCCTTTTGTAGCCCCCTTCAGGCGCTGGAAGGGGCTCTAAGGTCTCCTCAGAGCCTTCTCTTCTCCAGGCTGAACAGCCCCAGTCTCTCAGCCTGTCTTCATTAGGAGAGGTGTTCCAGCCCTGTGATCAAAACTCAAGATAGAATCAAAAGAAATTTGAGTTCACCTACTTCGGAGATAATTGAGTTACAGTCTTTGCTAAATCCTCAATAATTTCAACTACCGTTATCACTTTCTTATCATGAAGGAGCATAATCCAGATGGATTTTCTTCAGATCCCTTTATCTGCCAAAACCTCCACACCACCACAGAGTGATGTTTCCATGGCAGATTTCACCACTGCTGCCTCAGTTCTACACCACACTTCATAGCCAGATGTGGAACAACTTAAAAAGAAAAAAACTTTGTTTCATAACCCGCAACAGAGATTGGTATTTTTTCCAAACTGCTAAACAACTTGATTATTTCCCATGCCAGGGCTTCCTTTTTCTTCTGCTGTCAGGCTCTTTCAGAGAAGTTACTGCTCATTCCGTCAGGAAGCAGATTACAATGGATTATAAACTCCAGGTTTCAATATATCCTGGCCCATCTCTGGACTTCCCCAGATTTTGTGGCCCACCTTGCCTTTAATCAAGACTACATTCTGTTCTCTTGAACACTGCTTAAAAAAAAGAAAAATAATCTTTGATATTTGTTAACTTCTATACTTGCAGAGAGGCCTCGGAAGGAGAAATGCTGATTAATCATCATAATCTCTGTTCTTCCTGGTTTGCAGATGAGTACTAAATTTTTTTCCATGAAAGTGTTATCAATACTTAAAGTACACACTGAAGAAAAGCTTACAGTATATTCAGAGTGACCAGTCTAGCCTGCCATCACAGTCAGTTTTAAACTGTAAGAAAAATACTGTGTTTTGCTCTTGAATTTGTCATAATCAGCAGTGAGGATAAATACTTCCAGCATAACCACCTTCCTGTCACTCTGTGTCTTATTTTATCATTTCTATCTACTCCAGTAGTACATAACACAGTAACCTTTACACAAGGGCAGTGAGGACAAAATGCAGATCTCAGGATGATTTGTGACTCCACTCTGAACTACCAAGGTTTACAAGCAGTGTCAGTAGATTCCAGGGTGAGCATGAAGCCTCACTTATTTCAGAAAGGCTTTCCATGGCTAAAGGGGCATGGCTGTACAAATCACAGAACTGGAGGTCTCAGAGTATGGTGAAATCTCAATCCAAAACCAATAAATGCATGACATAGCTCTACTGGAAGCAAGACTCTTGTAGGAAAGTCTGCTAATGCCATTGCACTGTTTCACTGACAAATGAGGCTATAAAATGCCTAATTTACTGCAGAGTTTTAAGCAGCAACTCTGAGGCAAAAAAACCTCAAAACGTCAAGAAGCTTTTAAAAAAGATTATCAAAATTATTAAACATGATGTTAATCAGATGCTCCACAAACACTATGGTTGTCCAGACAGAAAGACCAAAATTATTAACAATAATTAACATGAATTTGTCTAAAGTCAGCATTAAAACATTATAACTGCTAAAGAGAGGAAGGGTAATGCTAACATGCTTGCTTTGTGATCACAGTGTAACAGCTGAATGTTATAAAGAAAAGTATCATCTGTATTTGTACACAGAGGTGTTTCAACTCCAGTAAAGTAACAAACTGTTGGGTAACAAAATGCCTTTACCACAATTTTTAGATTACCCCAATTGCTCTAAACAATATAAAATGGATGTTGTTTAAATATTACAGACAAAACCAACACTGGTATTGTAATCACAAATGTCCTCATCTAGCTTATTTTCTGAACAATTCCTTCCTAACAGAGAAGATATTTGTATGATGATTATGCTGGAATCATATGGCTTCCAGAGTATGCTGTCAGGAAACTGCCACGAAGGAAGAAGTAGAAACAAGTTTTTCATTTCCATTTGGCTGCCTCTGATCTGAGTAATTGCCACTGATTGCTTCAAATGGATGAAGAGCAGGCACTTAACACAGGGATTAGCTCCAAGCTCTACTCTAACCCTTGGTACTACCCAGCCCAGAGGTACCTGAGCAGTGACATTATCCAGTCATCAGAACAACACATTAATCAAACCTTAAGAAACTCTTACCTAAAGCTTTTTTCTGTTGCTGCTGCTAAATGGTTGCTTCAGACATTTTAAACTCAGTGTACCAAGAGTCAAAGGTAAAAAACCTGCAGCTCTAATAAGAGGAATTGTGTTCTTTGCCACAGAGTGAGCCTCAGGCAGCACAAAGTACTGCAAACACTGCAAACCAAAAACTCTTACCAGGCTCCTTCAATGCTGCTCCTGAATACCAAAATTGTGAATCTAGCCCACTCCAAGAATAATAAACAACATGCAAATCACATTAAGAACTGATGAAAGATGTTTCCTATTTGGGTAAGAACAATGAACCTTCGCCTATAAATTTTAAAGCAACAACATGAGTGTGTCTGTTCCAATTACCTGCAAATCTAAGGAAAAAACAGCATCAAGTCTCTTGTGTCCATCTATGAAAAGAAAACAGCATTTTTCATTTTATACATGGCCCAGAAACTCTAGAAGTGCTGTACTTGTTCACTTTCCATCTCACTGGAAGTTTTTCCAACCAAGATCGTGTGCTGGATGCCTTGTGGCAGGAACGTGGCTCACCCCATCAGCACCCTGCAGGTGCTGCACCTCTCCAGGTACTTGTTCCTGATCTGCCTTCAGTTTAACCAAGACAAGACAGATGGGGGGAGGGAAAGGTCTGTCTGACCAAGAGCTAACATGACTTTAGCACCCTGGCACAGGCCAATGCAGTTAGGACTGAGCAGCTGAGAGCAACTCTGCTGCCATCCTGTCACCAGGCAATCACTCGCAAATCTGCTTTCCTAGACTTGTTCCAGTGGCATTTTCCTACCAAAGGCAGCATTTGCTTGTCTATTTTGACCAATTTAAGCAAGTAACACCTTCTCAACAGAAGTATTTATTTTTGCAGGAAACCCAAGGACAGACAAGACATAGGAGCACAGTTATCAACCTATTTACCAAGTTGCCTTAACTTTTCTGGTCTGTTCTCTTTTTGGGACTGCAAAGATCATCAGACTTAGACTCAGACCTTCCTATGAGTCAGGACTGCCAGTATGTGTTTCGACTTGGTGGCAGAACAAAACAGCCCATTCACTGAAGACAAAATTAATGACTTCAAATGTCATCTCCCAACATGTTTTTATTTTAACTGAAGTTACCAGGTAGGTGATCTCTCTGTGTCAAATCCTAAGAGCCATTAAACACTGTAGGGGAAGATATTTTTAAATCATGACCAACAAATATAATAAATGTTATCTTTCAGTTAATAACCAATAAAGTGCATATGGTAGAATGGCAGAGCAGATTGATACCAACCAAAATAGTTAGGCTTAGAGAGAAAAGATCCCCCCATTTTCATCATTCTAAACTGCAACCACTTAAAGCATGAAGCATCTACTATAAATGGGTAGACTATTCCCTTTAGCAGAGAATTTGATCTTCTAATGTCTTCAAGTTACCACAGAAGGAAGATCTTCCTCTGAGCTTGGACTTCAGATTGTCATTGATAAAGGCTAGTCTTTGAATTTTGTTTTCTAAGACATTCCAAATATCTAACACTGAAAAACCATGTCATGGTCAAGAGAGAAAAGGTTCAGATTAAACAACCCATAAATAATTTCAGTAATTGCCATACACACCTGCTACATTAAGCTTTTCAGCTGCTCCTAAGCTGGGAGCAGAAGTGGTAGTATTGTTGGTCGAGTTTGCTCCTGTTCCATTAAGTACAAGATTTTCCACCTTGGACTCCAGCTTCCCAATGCGCTGCAAGATGTTATCCAACAGGACAGCAAGTGTCTTCTTCAGATCTGCAAATGAGAAGTTAAACTGCTTAATAATGCAATACGCACTTGTCAGACAGAATCTGAAAATAGATACAAGAATGAGACTGGAGATATATATGTAGAGAGAGAGAGAGAGACTTTCTCAGTGCAAATCTTTGCCTTTACCATCTCTATGCACTCATGTTCCGTACTTTGTTCAGCCCCAGACACAAGTTTCCCTGGCCATGGAACTTGTCAGCCTGTCTATTTTACAAAGCACACTGCAACTCGTATAGATATGCACATTCAAGGTGAAATGTGAGTCTTTATGGGAACAGAAAAATGCTTGGTTTGCAATGGCTCAAGTAATAAGGAGCTGCTTAAATAACAATGAATCTAAACCTAAATCCATATTCAAGCACCATTGGAGGAACAGTCTGTTGATACTCAGTCATCTGGGAACAAAAATCCCCTTCCCAAAAGGGACAGCTTTGAGCCAGTACAAAAACCTTCTCCTGCATCTCCTCCACATAACCAGCTTCTGAACTGGCAAATAAAAAACAACAAAAAAAAGTTAAATTCAACCTTTTTGTTGCATTCACAAACCATCAAAAATCATGTTTCCTTTCTTCAGTCTGTTGGTGATTGTCTCTACCACTATGAGACAAACTGCATAATTATAATGGCAACAAGCCAAAGAAGACAAAACTATTGTCCTTCATTCATTTACCCTTGTAAAGATTAAAGAATTTGGTATGAGGAATTTACATTATTTTTCCATTTAATTACATAAAATAATTGCATGTGTGTATTGGTATAATACATTTTCTGTTTTACACAACTTTAGAATCAAATAACTTTTTGATCTGTAATAGAAAACTTCATACATCTGAAGAGATCCCGCTGTCTCTACATCAGTTGTATTTTTGCCACACTCATTCTGTGCTTTTTTTTTATTTTTCCCATAACTATCTCAATTCTTGTGCAAATGAGAGACTAAATAAGAAAATGCTATTACTTTAGAAAGCTTATAATTCTTTTCTCCGAACAAATGGAGAGTTATATTTATTCCATGGTGCCACAAAGAAAGCCTTTCTCATCGTAACTGTGTTTTCCTTTGTCCTGTAAAGATCAGAAGGTGGAATCTGAAGCACTAGTCCACACATCTGGACTATTTTAAAAGGGGTCCAGAAGTCATCTAATGGCAGAAGAAAAGGAAAGAATGGACTTAATATGAACAAAACCATGATACAGAGGAGGAAAAAAATCTAGGAAAAAAGCAGTAAAAATAATTTAGGAAACAGTGAGGAAGAAATGTAGCCTACGTAAAGGCATACACAGATCATAAAGACAGAAAAGGTTCAAATTTATTATTTTTTAATTCTGATGCCAATGCACTGATATGAGAGACAGCTTGTCAGAAAAAAAGGGCAAGTGGAGGCTAGTTTGAGAAGGGGAGGGCAGAAGCACAGATTCATAGAATTTTTGTGAAAGAACTGTTTACTGCTATAAAGAAAAATCTAATATTCACTGTGTATATCTGAACTACAACTTTTAAAAGGAAAGTGTTTGATCCACCTACCTGACAGGTGAATACATGGTAGAAAGAAAAAGTGAGAAAGTAAACAAGCTGTACAACCACAATTAAGGAATGACTAAAAACCTTTCAGGCTGGTAAAAGCAGCCAAGTCCAGCAAACATTAAATTTATTCTTTAACATGGAAATCACAACTGTGCTCACTTAAAGCAATCAGAGGATAACATTAAGAAAAATAAAAAGGCTAAATAAGCAAGAGCTTTAATTTTCACAGAATATTGAAGAAACCTCTACCTCTACAAATTATTATTAACATCAGTCATTAATGTGTTTATTTCTGAAGAGCTAACCTGATTATTTGCTAGCAACAAATCACTTGGCATGCCAAACAGGACAAATTAACTTATTAAGTAATTACCTTACCCAGTTTCATAAAATATTATTTAATATGGTGTTATTCACTCACCAGAGTGCTTTTCCCTGAAATATTTTAAATAACTGCATTACCATTATTTTGCACCTTTTCAAACTACTTTGTTGAAAAACACCTGACCAAACCTAAAATTTAAGTCTTTAATCTTAAAAATCTTCTGAGCCATGGACATGAAATTTCTACACAAACTTTATCTTTCCCTTCACAGAAGTGTTACAAAGTTATTTCACCCGATTCCAAAAGCAGTTTAACTTCTCCTCGGGAACTTGACCAGTGTTTGGAGGCAAGTCAGCTTATTCCTCAGCGGGGTTTGGAACAGGAAATTAATGCCACAGGCAACAAGCTGCAGGGGGAACTTAACTTATGGATATCCTGTACCCATATTAATGCAGTTACCTTCCATATCTGCAGCCAGATTGTTTGGGGTTTGTTGTCTACTTTCTTCAATTCACCACCATCACACAGCCTTGTACAGTGACAGAACATTGGTGATGGCTATAGAGCAAATAAAGTTATTTTTAAAGCCTAATCACACAATCTTCTAGGGTTCTCTACTTGCTTGGACATCCTCAACTCAAATATTGATCTAGTACCACTCTGTTTTGCTCGTGTTGCTTTGTAAGGCTACAGTTCCAGTACAGTTCAACATGCAGCCATAAATCTGGAGTTACAAAATAAGGGCAGGTTGTTATTTAAGCAATGAAGCAGTATAATTCTTAGCTATGTTGGGGAGAATAATCTCAGGCTTACAGGCAAACAAAAGCACACAAACTCAAAGATTTGCTTTTTAGAGGAAAAAGGAGTGGTGACAGAAACAAGACACGGAGAGAACCTTCCAGCAGGACATTTTCACTGCAGGCACCAAATAGTATAGAGTATTAAGAGAAAACTAGAGAAAAAGGTGCAGCTATTCTATCTATCTGTTGCATCCTAGTCTACATTCTTTGTCCAAGCATACAAAAACTATCTACTCGATTTCTTCAGAGCTGAATATTAAGACAACTATAAAAGAAAACAAATCTAGATGACTAATTAGTTTTCCAGACAGCCTGGAGGTGCATAGGTAAGTAGGAAAGAAAGTGAGTCTAAAAACTGCTAAACAAGTAAGGTGTATTATGTGATCTTAACAGACAGAAAAGGAACCACACCTAACCTGAAATTTGATTTTACTTTTATTTTAGTAATATTTTCTGGTAATATGCTTCGTTCTTTCTGCTTCCTTTGTCTGACACATGCACAAAAACTTAACTCTCCTGTACAAACTGGAAGAGAGTAAGCATTAAAACCTACTGCCAAACAAAGCATTAAAACTCACAGAGATTTCTGCCCTGAGGCAAATAGGATATATTTAAGCTTAATTTAAGATTATACCAGATAAATAAACTTAAACATTAAGTAAATTGACTGAACAAAGAAGTGAAATGGGAAAGAAGAAGAAATAAATATAGTGGGTCTCCATTTTATAACTAAGGGAAGTTTTTCCACAGGGAATTTCTTAGATCACCGAAACAAAAACTGAAAAGCCTCCCAAGTTTCTCAGAAACCCCAAAAACGTTTTTTAAAACTGAGTTCTAACAAATAACCTAAGGCATATTAGATAGAGCTACTAGACAGACGTAATAAAAATTAGCAGACAGCTTCATTTCCAAGTGATTGGAAACACAAAATTCATCCTACTTCGTACTTACAAGGGAAGAGCATTTTCTCCATCTGTACAGAACATGCACAGGGTAAAGGACTGCCAATTGAGCAGCATTATGAAGTAAAATGTTTGGACAATTGAGGAAAAAGCCTTAATCAGATTATCAAATAATCCAGAGAACACACTTACCGTATGCTGTCACTGTCCCAACATAAGGCCCATCAACCACATTTTTATTTTCTTCAGCTAATGCTTTGATGTATCTTTTGCTGAGATCCAAAATTTGCTCACGCAGGACTGAACTGCTTTCGTGTTGTGTTTGTTGCTGAATAGTAAAATGCAGAAGCATCATTCCCCAAATAAAACCAAAAGTCACCAGAAAAAAGCCAAGTTTCTGAGAGGACAGCTTCCATGGAGAGAATGCCATGATTCCCAACAGCTTTACACAGTTCCTACAAAGGTTCCTAAAGCATGAAGCCAAACAGCAAGTTCATGGTCCAGGTATATAAATATCACAGAGCAGGACTCAGTCTTATTCCAACTCCTTTGTCAACACATATCCATATTTCAGTTCCATCCTGTTGCAAGAGGAGAGATAAAAGCATAGTTAGCACACCTGAAGTTTTTACTGGCCACACTAGGTCTTCCCTCTAAGCGGTGCAAACCAGGAGCAGACAACGTGCTTGCTTTGTAAATGTTTAATTTGCATGTCTCATCATTGTACTGTAGTAGCCAGTGCAGAAAGAAGCTGAGAAAAGCACTGGAAAGACAGCAAAGCAGGAGCGATGCGCCCGAGCAGGTGGAGAACACCTCACAGGATCTGGATCAAATTCCCTGCCTGAAGAGGTTTCTAAGCTGTATTTCAAAGTAGGGCTGCTGTTACATATTTAGTTTTGTGTGTGTACGCAAAACTTTGCGATCTTGCCAGTGCAGCAATTTAAGACAATTCTCAGTGTAATTCAGTTCTCAGAAAACAAGTAATTTTAGCTGGCAGTGACACTGCTCGGGGTTCCTGGCAAGAGCTACAGCATATGGCTAGATAGGTGATCAGGAAATCAGACTCCCTCAGGGGTAAAGAGGAAAGAAGAAATCTACATTATTTAAGCCAATACACTCTCCTGGCTTCCACAGCAAGCAGTCGGGAGGCTGGAATCATGTCCTGCTCCTGCGTGGCCTCTGCCGTGCACAGTTACTCCTTATCAATAAAACATACTCCAACGAGTTTGCTCTTTGCAACTCAATTGAAAACACAAACTTCTGAATGCTGCAACATGTCTTTTGTACATAAACTAATATTCTCAGAGCTTTCCATACACAAGGGAAAAGCTACAGTAGGATAGATAAGTAGAAAGATACTTCGAGATACAGTAGGACCAACTTTTCAAGGTAAACTCAATTATAAAACCTGGCATAAAGAATCCAAAGGCAAGAAACAGTCTGTGATGAGAGTTAGAGGCAGGGTCCTTAGCTTAAAGTCCAACTAGAAGAGAGGTAATTAAAAGGTAATTAAGTGTAACCTATCATGTTAGAACACAGATTTGGTAAAATGTTATCCTTTTAACTTCATAATGCTCCCAGACAGGATTAGAGAACATAATGTTCCCTTCCATTCTGCGCGTGCACAGATAATGCAGATGTTGCTCTGTTTTAATAGGATAATTACTCAGATGCCTGCTAGCAGTGCTCCCTGCTTGTTAAAATTCCCTATAGATCTTCTGCTTCCAGTTGAACCAGGAGTTCTGCAGTGGGACAGAAATACCTTTGGAGTACTTATCTCCAACATGTCTTGAGTGTGCACATTTCACATCATTGACTGAGATTGACTGGAGAAGTGAAGGTGCATTACTTAAACTAAAAGCAGGCAAGGCAGACACTGTCCCGTGCACTCACGTTGCTAAAAGAACAATCTGCAGCCATCTTTTGCTTGAGGAGGAACGGGGCAAAGAAATTAATTGCAAGTACAGTGAAAAATATCATAAAGCCCTCAAGCTGACTTTTTTCACACAGAAAATATCTCAGTAAAGAAAATGAACGGTCTCAACAGAGAAAAGGAAGGACTCTGTTTAATGCTGCTCTCCATAAATTTCAGTTAATTTTCCAAGAAAAGGCAGGGAGAAGTTTTATTTCTTTCTGTTTATTTAACTATAGCCCTGGGATACTTTTGGGCTGACTGAATAGCAGAATATTGTTATTTCATTAAAAGCTGAAAGTTTTACTATTCTTTTGCAATATTGAGTGCGATTAAATATAGAAAATTCCATAGCTTAAAACAACATCACAACTTTAAAAAGAAATCTAAAATATTCAAGATAAACTCCCTCAGTGACTTAATTTTAAGTAAGCACTGACAGCATCCTCTACAGCGATAAGATCTGTGGTTAAACAGTCAATATTTCTTCCCCAATTTCCACTTGTTTGTGAAGCAGAGAATACTGAATAAGAAAGTAAACCTATCACCACCATATTTTAACAGACAAGTGCTAATGATTCTTTATGACTAGTTGTTTAGGGAAAAAACCTCAGAACATAATTAACATTAAAAAGAGCAATTAAAAATGCAAGTATTTCACAGTCTTCTTTTAAAGTTCTAGAACAGAAACAAAGATGGTATAAGAAACAGCGTAAGGACACTGAACTATGAGAATGATCTACTTAAACAGAGCTGTTGACTTTTCTGTTCTATTTATCAACAGAAAAATAAATCTTAAATCCACTCAAAAGCAGTAAGAAGGTAGACAGCAAATATTAAACTTTTGCCATAAGAAAGGACTGAAATTCATTGACAGATGGAAGAATGGCCCCCACTCTTTCAACAAACAAACAGAAAACCCCAAACCCAAACATAACTAACCAGTCCTATTTTTCCTCAAGCAATTCCAGTGGCCAGCAACTTGATGAGTGCCCAACTACATGTACTTAACTCATTAACTTTACAGCACTGCTGGTGGCCATGGAGGTTTATAAAGAGCACAGCAGAACCCCTGCGTTTCCTGGCGCTTCCATGGCCAGCTGCACTGACTTTGGTATATATTTAATCCCAAATTTGACAGCTGTCAAGGACTGCAACACAACTATTCCTTGGTTAATGATTACCACATACCTATAATGAGTCATTATTTGGTACCTAAGTGGACAGTGGACAGAAGATATCAAGGGGGGATGTGGAATGCATGAAGACAGCAGCACAGAAATGTCTCTGTGTATTTCTGTTTTGACAGGAAATTAATAACTGAACTGAGCAAGAGCTGAAGCAATAAACACACGTTTGTCTACTATAATCACTGATGGATTTTGACTGACAAGTTATCTCTCTGCCCATACCAAGTAAGACATTCCAAAACTTCAGGTGGTGGTATATTTCCCTTATTCTCCTGCACACCTTATAAATGTTCCCAAAGGAGGCAATCCTGTTAATCACTAAGCCCTTTTCCTAGCCTAGTCTCCAAATGCACATATCTAAAGAGGCTATGGGAACCCATATTTGTTTGTGCCTCTAAAGAATGACAGATGCTTTTTTTGCACCCACTCCCCACCCCTTTTTTAAGCTTTGGAAAGATGTGGTCCCACTCTAAGACATCTCTTGAAATAATTCCAGCACCCTCAGGAAACTGGATGTTATAGTGTGAGTTTGTTTGTGAAACTGTTAGGAAGAGAATTCCTCCCGACTTAGTCAGAACAGCTAGTGTACAAAAACTAAACACCAAGTGTGAAAAACAGGATGAAAGTGAAAGAATATATGAGGCAAGAACACCTCTAATAAGCAGCATCTTTGTTATGTTCTTTCTCAAATTCAACTCTAACCGGCCAAAATCCCACCAGAACTGAAACAACATACTGGGGGATGTAAGGCAGGATGTTGTTTGGGTTTTTGGGGGGGGTTTTGAAACAGTCTAGTTACATCTTCTGTGAAAAACATGCCACAATTTACAACATAACTGCCTCTACCCTGAACAAAAATGATTCACACATTTCTTTGAAAAAGGGCTAACCTTACACCCATTTACACAGGCACAAGAACTTTAAAATACTAAAAGTACAATTATATAGCTTCATTAGAAACTATTCATTTTCTGTTCTGTATTTCTGTTCAACAGCTGGTCAATTCACTAGTTAGAGAGGATAACATTACCATGCTGATGTCATCGCTACAAAAGAAACCTCACACTATTAAGAATCATCTCAGATAAGTATCCCAATGTTAAAGTGATCCGTACATCAGGGGTGCAAACCACACATTTCTCAGCATTTTAAGATTTTACTCTTTATAGAGTACAAACAGTTCATCTTCATGCAAACAGATTTTGGTGACACATATCCACGTATTCCTCTTTTAAGAAGGAGAATTAATCATCTACAAGAGATTAAGCAAAGTCTCTTTATAAGTAGGTACATACACACAGCATGATATTCTCTGTCCAATCTGTACCTATATTAGAAATGTTACTAAGGGTAAGCTTGGGACACCACTATCCTCAGGACACTCAGGATTAAATCAGGATACTCAGGATTAAACCGTTCATCAGATGAATGCACCATTCACAACAGCTACACGGTTCTAAAACCTTAGTTGTCTGTAGCCAAAGCAGAAGCTTTTGCACCCATAAAAACAGCACCTTGAGTGGTCTTTAATTATTAGTTTGTTACAAACTGAAACATAAGCAACATGACACATCTTGACTAGTAAACAAAGTATATTCATTTTTGTACCAAGTGGCTCAGCAAAAATAGTATTGCCACTGCTAGGAAAAGGTCTGCATTCCAATGCCAAACATGCAAGTCCCAAATTCTGGCCTTTCACGCTTAAGAAATTATTCCAGGAATAATTGTATGAGCTAGAGCTGGGTACCAGGTGCCTCTTGTTACAGCAAACAGCTTAGATATGAGATAAGAACCAAGGCCTGGAAAATACGGGCATGGGTCAAAAGGAGAGGTCCCAAAACTGAGCTACTCAGTGATGGTCAATCACTAGTCACTGATGGGGTGCAACCTTGAATTTTGGAAAAAAAATCTGCTTTTCTTTTAATAGCAGCAAAAGTTGAGAAGGAGGCATAGGACTGCTAAGCAACAAAAAAAGGCACCCGTGACAGGCTTGTCAACCCATGGCATCAGCTCTGTGGTACCCTCTGCTCACAATTTATAATGAGACTTTTACAGACTAATTGCTTTGACTGTGCAGTGGTAATGACCAGGAATGAGTAGAACGCAGCCTTTAGCAACATGTATTACCAATGAATGTCAACCTACCCAAGTACTGTTATAAAGTTTAAAGCTGGTTTTAAAACTGCTTTGTTTCATCAGCCTTCTAAACCTTCAGTCACAGCAATCTCTCACTCTCCTCTTACATATATCCATCCAGACACAACCAATGCATATTCAGATGCAGCCTCATGCCACCCTGCCTGACTCTGCAGTTTGTTATAGTCTCATAACCAGCTCTAAGAGGTGCTCCTAAACCCCTCACATCAGGATCCTACTGAAAATACTGACCTATTTTCCAGATTGTTTTCTGAAGAGGGCAAGCTGCCCTTGTGTTTGCAACTGTTTGATTCTGTAGAACAAGTTGTTACAGACCAGCCAAGGACAAACATCAAGATGTGACCCTCCTCTGCACTTACCAAGGGCGTGTTGACCTAAAAGCTGACGATAATTCAAGTGTGAAGCCAGTGGGCTGCCAGCACACCAGAGCCACAGCCAGCAAGCAAAGGGTGAGTGAAAACACCTGCCATATCCCAGACCTCCTCTGCTAAGGGATGCCAGGAGTCACGCCTCATGCAGAAGCTGATGCAATACATCCTAAAAGGCATAAGCAATGCTCTAAAACCTCTTTTCTAGGAGTAATGAGTCCAAACTGGGAGGGCTACGTTTCAAGAGTTAAAGCCAGACAAACTTCCAGTACACATAAACTAGAATTCCAGGCTGATGTTAAGCACAGTCTCCTACTGCAGCTGCATTGCCTAAACAGATGTGCACTATAACCCAACCGAATGCAAATTAATGGATTTCCCGGTATTGCAGTTGTTTATTCCTGCAGGAATATCCCAGCAGATGTCCCACCCCAGTTGGCCAATCTGTGTTCTGAAACAGTGCAGTCCGTGCTGTGATTGTGAGGTGCTGGCTTCCCTCAGTCCTTTTGGAGTCTCGATCTACCTTCCCTTCTTTCAAACCACAGCATTAACAACGGGATAAGCTACGGCCTCCTACTTAATGCAGGCGAGTGAAATCAAAGAACAGTCACATGCTCTGTTGGTAGAAGATAAGAAAGGATCAGAGAAGAGAAAAAGAAGCCTGATTTCTGATAAGATTACTTGCATTTAGACTCGATGTGTGCTCATACCATTATCAAGTGTCTTTGTACCACACATTTTGACTCCAGCACTGACACTGCAATTAATTAACCAATATACTTAGGAAACATACTCCACTAACATGAAACCACCCACACCTAAACAAAACTTAGGGTCCTCAGTTACACTGAGTGCTCAGAAGCAGTTTAGCTGCTGTTCAGCCACTGACAAATGCATTAAGCAGAGGTCAGACAGCAGGACAACCAAAGGCTGAATCCACACCTGCTCAGGGTGCCACGGGCTGTATCCTGCCTGACTGGGTCACAGAAGCAAAAGAAGAACATTCATTCCAATAGGTCAAGTCATATATTTGAAGCCACCTCAAAACATTTTTGTTAATATTAAAATAAACTTTCTTCGTTCAGCTGTGAACAGTCCAATAAAAGGCAGAAGTCTGATGGAAAAGGTGATAGAATGTCCTGGAAGGAGCAGAAGCATGCCAGCAAAGCTGATAATACTAACTCAGACCTGCAAGTCCTAGGTCGAGGTGAGGGCTTCCAACTGCTTGAAGCTGTACATATTCCCTACGCACCTCACAGGCTCCTCAGGAAGAAGAGGTAACTGAAAAAATCATGCAACTATACCAGATTTATGCACACTTTTGCTAACAACACATTTTATAATTTACTTTCCTTAATATAGAAAATAAATGCATGAAACCATTTCCCTCAACTGTATTATGGAGTCTTGGTTTTGCTGTTCCTTCTGCTGCTCAATTTTATTTTCAGCAATGTTTCTGCCAACCCATTCTCTTCTTCTAGCTGACAGATGCCACTGTGTCTTCTCGCTCACCACCCATCTACAGCTGATGTGGCACCATGTACTGTGCCTGAAGTGGCAATCTGGGGTGTAATCCCATGAAGTGAGAAAAGCAAAACAACACTGGGTCACAACAGAAGCAGCAGGACAGATGGACTGAAGGAGAGTAAGAGTATAAATACTGCAGGTTTGGGTTTTTTTAGGTTGGGGAGGCATTTTGCTTTTGTGCATGTGCATGTAGTACAAATTGGCAGGAGGTGGTGGGATGAAAGTTGAAGGAAGAGAAAGCAGTCTCTGATAAGGTGCCATAAAAACAAGTAAATTTTCATCTTGAGCAAGCAGCTTGCCTTCACTTTCAAAAATAAATCCCCCCACTTAGAAACAATTTGGGTGGCATCCCACCTTAATTCCCCCATGTGGGTCTGTGCTTTTGCAGAGCACTCTGAAGTGTTTCCAGTTTTCTACCTAGCACATCACTTGCTGTAGTTCAGTCCTACAGAAATTAAACCATCTGATGTTCTTCCTTTCATGCAGTTTGCTTACTGTGATATTTCAGGGAGGAAAGAGCAAAAAAGGGGAGAACACAACAGATAAAGGGAAAAAGGATTAGAGGAAAACCCATAAGGAAAAATCCTTATGTATTGAAATCCTTCTGGTACATATACTGTTTACTGATTAGAAACACTCCAGGCAATGCATTTAAGAACATAATCACAAACCAACCTGATCTTTCTATGAACCGAATGAACGTTAGGACTAGAAATAGGACTTCAGTGAACTTCAGAAAATCAAAAATGTTCCTGACCTTGAACAGGCAAAAAAAGTGTACATTTGTACAGCCATTTACAGTCAAAGGACAGGGAATATTAATAACCTTCGTCTTGCTGCTGCATTAAAACCATATGCCCAAAATAGCATTTTCTCACTGAAAAGAACATTTTGGAATGTCAGCATGCTGACCGAGAGATTAAGAAATAGTTTTCGGTTTTCTCTGGGTTTTGGTTGGGGTTTTTTTTGCAAGAAAGTAACTTAGAGTAACAGAGCCTGAGAGTCCCAGTCATCATCTACAAAATCCCTAAAACCAGTGAAAAAAGTATCCACGAGCCATGCTTTCATGGCTTCAAGAGTCCCTGAAGTCCACTGCACAAACAAACCTTTAAGCTACTTCATTAACTTTAATGAATTTTAAAAACAGGACTCATGGCCAAAAAGTTTTATCATATTTCAAGTGTGAATAAATCACATATATTTTTCTCTTCCCCTCCTTGCAACTCCCCTCAGTCAAAGGCTAATATATGACATCCTCTTCTGTCATTCTCAATTTTACATTTGGCATTTGTCCTCTGAAGGGCGAAACCATGGCACCTGCAGAGAAGCAGAGCCTCACCCTTTTCAGATCACCTGGATGATCTCTAAAGTCATGAGCCAAACATGCTTGGCTCCTACACATCAATCCCATGTGTGCTTCTGGTAATGCTCTCCCATTTCTTTAGGGCTCAGGATACCTGTGGCAGCAAGAGCTGCAAGTATTGCTATGAACTCATGCAGAAAACTTTATTTTTTATGAATAATAATATTAACTTCATCTTATAATCAAAGCAACCAAATTATGAGGCACTCCAAGAACAACTAAGTTTATTATATAGAAATTGAATCCATTAGCTCATTTCTTGCATAAAGCTGATACTCTGGGCTCCAATCTCACCCTCTGCTATTAACCACAAATCAGCCTGTTACATCACATCTTGTGGTCCGTCCAAGAGGAAAAACAAGCAACTCTCAACACGAGCTCTGTCCAACTCTCAGAGGAAAGTCAAAACCTTCTTTGTATTCGGCAAGAAAGCTCTCATCAATGTGGATGCCCAGCTATCATCCCCTGTCAAATCCATGGTCGACAAACTAAATGTGGTCTTCTGCATTTGTGCTGGACCCCAGACAGACAGCCAAAAATAAATACAAGTTCTAAGGAAAGATCCAACCACGTTCATGCTCAAAATACTCACTACACCTTAGGAAAAAGTTTTTCAAAACCAGAAAACAATATAAGAATATAATTACTCCTGTGTAAAAGAGTTAACTTTCTTGAATTTTCTACCATTTGCTGGGAATTGTGGATAATCAAAACAAAAATAAATTCTCATTAAATTGGGTTTAAATTAATTGTTGCTACAGGATTCTACATGCAAACTTTTTGCAAAGGACAAACACCAAGGGAAAAAACAGCAGAGTCATATTAAAATAGAGGAACGCAGAAATAAATATATAGAAAATTTTTATGTCCATGCTACTAAACAAGTGTATATCAGATCACAGGGAGGAAAAAAAAAAGTAAACAGCTAAGCTGAACATTAAATAAGTCTTCAGAAATATTTATCTTTTGTTGCTTTAGAATTTCTTGATCTTGGGTCAAAGTATAACATTTCTTCCAATGGATTTGTTCTTGGCAAGCATACTGAACACATTCTATCTTATGTGGCTAGACAAATGGCTGAAAGTACAAGCTGCCTCTCCAGAGCACAGAATTTAATGGAACTAAAATTTCAACACTGTCACCTGTTTGGAAGCAACAGTGCTGCTGATTATTCCATCAGTCTGCATTTAAGACCTTTGCTTTATTATTGAAAGGATGAAATTGTAATTTGCTTTATATCTAATTCAAAAGTTAGTAGGGCAGCAAAATATTTCAACCTCTTTCCTGCATATATCCTGTTACTCAACACGGGTATTTATCAACAGCTGATACCACCAGAGATTAGAGAAGCACTTTTAATTGAAATGAAAGAATGAAAACTGCTAATGTTTCTTATTTCTCTTTGTAAGTAGCAACAATTTGTCACACAGAGATGTCAAAATATTTAAAGGGACACACATGAGTTCTGCACATGTGCAACGAAGAAACCTACAGTCACAGAAGACAGAACTTTATAGCAAAGGGCTTGAAAGTAATGTCAGAGGAAGCATTAGACAAAAGTTTCACTGTCTACACAGTTCTGATCCATCCAGCCAGCCATAAGAAAACAGTAACAACATGAGCCTTCACACAAAACCTCTCTGCACATGATTCTCACAACCCTGCTACGAATTTTAAAGCTTTGTGAGAAAGTACAACAAATACTAAATGACTATTTTCAAAGGAGAGCCAGTGAGGGCAAGCTTGACCACATTCTAACCTGTCACTGACTGTAACCACTGCACTGCTGGGAGGGCATCAGCTTCCCAACCATCTGCACGATCTAATAAACTACACAAGTTTCCTTTGCAAACGAATGAGCTGTACTTAGTTTATCGTAGGGCACAACTTCTGAACCATTTTGAGTAGGTGGAAAACAGCCTCCCCTCTTTCAGCATCCCCAGACAGCTGTAGAACAACTTGTACTGGCAAACTCTGAGGAACAGCTCTGTTTCAGCTGTAGCTCTTACAAAGCTAAATGGGGAAAAAAAGAAAGAAGTGACGTGTAGAAAACAGCCGGCACAGGCAGCATAAGGAAAATGAATTAGTAATAGGACTTTGTGGTTCCTCTCCAGACTACTGCTAGGCAGGGAGAGAAAGGACAACACAGCCCCACCACCACGATAAAAAATAATGTGAAAATGTCCTAGCAAGCAGCACAGGTTTCTGATCTGATGTTTTGCACAAGACAGTACTAAAGGATGCATACAGAACCCCCTAAGATCTCCTCATTGCTTATACCCCATCATTAACAACAACGTTCCTCTTTTCAGCCTCTCTCACTCCCAGGTTTTCAGGTTCTCTAGATAGTGATAATCTACTACTCGAAAAAGCTATTTCATCTGCTGGTTCTGGTCCACGGTGCAGTAATGGCTTGGGTAATGAACTTTCTTTAATGCCTCACTGCATTTTATAAATAATCCTAATTACTAGAAAGGCCTCCTTTCCAAAGCCTGCTTTGTTGAAGCTATTATCAATACTCCCATTCAAGGTTTGGTAGCAAAAGTAGCTTCATTTTCAGTGCTGAAAGCAAACCTTTATTCCCCCTGCAATGCAGTTTCAAAGTAAATGTGCGCTAACATCTTGGAAAATTTAATTATTTACAATATTGAATGCTTGAGCAGCCATGAGTTTCCTCTTCCTTCTCCAAGGTTCTAGTTAAATAAGAAAGTTATCCTTAAGTAAATCAGAAAACAAAGCCTGAGGTCTGTCTTCAATAGACAGAATCACACCTTAGCTCTTGAAATCTCTGTTTATGTGAGCAAATACCACAACAGAACAGGGGCATATCTGCAAAAGAACCCAATAGGTTTTGAGGATGTGACATTCACACCAAAAGCATTTCAGCTCAGAAGTGTGGGTGTCAGTACTGGGAGGACGGTGCTGTGGATTGTATCTATTCTGGTTTTAAAGACTAAATACCAACAGTTCGAGGACATCACTTACATTCCTGGAATATTTTCATTACAGAGCAACTCAGTTTGTGCTCTCCAAGAGTACTCCATTATATATCTGTCTATCTATCTATATATATCTATATCTACCAAAGTGTTATCAGTTCACTCCCAAAAGCATGTCTCATGCAAACCTATGTTTGAGAACATGTTAAACTTCTCTGAGCTACAACACTCATTCATACCATAGATACACATCAAGCAAATTGCCAAGGAAGTAAACTCATAAATCAATTGCCTCTAGTTCTTCTCTCAAGTAACATAATGCAATTTGTAATGGTAATGGCCAAGAAGATACACAAAACCCCTATCGCTTCCTTTACATACATTTTGGTTGTAGATCAGCACACAAATGCAGATTTACCAAGACTGAACACACTCGAAAATAGTTTGGCTCATGCCTGACTGAGCTGTAACTTTATCAAAAAGGGTTTCTCGAGTTCCTGCAGCTCTGTAACCTGCTAGGGCTGCCCACACCAGCTGTGCTCCATCTTACCACCCCCTAACCACTGCAACTAAATGCAAATACTGCAGAGATAAATACCAATTCAGTTTTCTGCATTTTACTTTTTCCCACCAACTTTTCTGATTCCCTATCTTCCCTTACTGTAGAAGCAGAGGCTTTCTCAGCCAGCTACTAATTCACAGAAAGCTTGTAGAAATTTCACCACCACTGAAATTCCAATGTATGAAGTATGAAGGACAAAATTGGATGACTGAAAGAGCCTTGTTTCTTTGGGAAATCAGAATAGAATAGAATCAAACAGGTAGAAATTTTGTATTCACACATTCTAGGTGTAACAGATTACAGATAAATAATTATCATCAAGAGGAAAACAAAGCTCAGGTCTTCCTTTCAATTATGAATAAGAACTTGTAAATATCATCAGCATCTCACTGATGCAGTAACAGATGAAATCTCAGAATAGCAGATAGAAGAAGAAAGTTGTAGAGAAAACAATAGGCAAGCTTGAAAATCTGACAAGTGGGGAAATCCCTGTAAGAAACAAAGTATTAAGCTGGTAAAGAAACTGAAAGGTGAGGAAGGGAGAAGAAAAAAAAAATGCTCCGAATGAGATGAGGTAAGAAAACATTTAAATGCAAGTCTAAGAGAGAGTAAAGAAAATGACTGTTAAGCAGATGAAAAGGTACTAAAAAGAGCAGCCTGACAGACAAGGGCTACACAAACTGAATGGCTGAATACACCGGGTCAGGCAAGACCAAGAAAACACAGAACATGAAATAATGCTAAATCAACATTGTGAGTGATTTGCCAACAGACACAAAGGCGACTACAAGTGCAAGTGGCAAAGCATAACTATTCAGTTTCCATACACAAGTGGGACTTTAACTATTGATAGAGAATACAGTTTGCTTGTCAAAAGTTATTGCTATTTCCTGATACACTTCAGCTGCTAAAACTTTCACCCTGAGTGAGAAACAGGTGGAGCTTTTAGTTTATAAGAAAGTCACAAACAGTGAATAGAAGTTCCTATTTCAACACCTCCCTTAAATAAAATATTTAAGATAATGGGAAAGTTGTTCAGAACTACTATTCCTCAATATTACCATTAGTCTTATCAATATATCAACTTCACCAAAAAATTAACTTCTCATAGGGCCAGCTCTCTATGCAGTTTATCTTCCCAGCACTTGCACCGATTCAAACCATAAGGATCCAGTAAACAGGCTTTGTTCCACTACATGTACATACGTTCATGAGTGTAATCATTTCTACAGCTTTCAGTAGTCCTCAGGGATAAAATGTAACATTATCTTTGCATAAGACATTATGGGTCTATGTTAATGTCGCTTCATAGGCAGTAAGAGGATTCTGGAGACAGACAGTAACAGGAAACAAAACCACAGACGCTGCAAGAACACATTCAAGACCTACATGCAGGATGATGAAAATATTTGGTATAAATGACAGATTAAGCATTTACAGCTCAAGAAGTCCAAGGTCTAGGGTCCCATTAATTACTTAAATGAACTGGTGAACATCATCCCATGTGGTCAGTGACAATTCAGAGTAATACTTTCAAATGTTCCAAAGCAGCCACCCTCTTTAACATGTTTCACACACAGAGCTATATAAGAGAGACACTCAGAAACACCACATACCCACACAGCTAACCACAGGTGACAGAAGAGACAGAACTAACCATCCTTTATACACTTTGGCAATTTCCATTAGTTCCTCCACATTTATTTTGAGAATAAATTCCTCTCAATGCTCTGACAATGCATAATGAATTACGTTTATTGATGCTGAGGTTAGAACATTAGTCAAGTGTTGTCATGTTAAATATTGCACAAGAGTGCCATGAGGCTTTTTTTGACACTATGAAGTCTGAAGATGTCCAGAAGAGATGTTTTTAAACCCATCCCTGTGCAGAGTCGTGTTTAAGCAGTTTTTTACAGGAGTCAGCTGGCAGCTCAGTGTCTGTTACTAGCACACCACCACCTCCCAGCCCATGCACTTCCTCCAAAATTTGCATGCATTCACTTGATCAGGCTTTCAAATTGTACTTTGCTAACAATAGAATATGCTTCCTGAAGGTTGGTAAACATGCTTCATCACCAGCAGCCACGCTTCAGATCTTGCACTGGGAATCATCCATGTTTTAACAGGTGGCTGCGTAGTGAGTGTCAAGCAAAGAAACACTCCCTTGCATAACATCCTTTTTGCATTTTTATATAAGCACACACCAAGAAGCACATACTGCTAGAGAACAGAATGATTTTGCTGCATATCAGGTTTTTCGAATTTCTTTATCAAGTATGATTTAAATATCTCATCTTTTTCCTCTTCCCCTTTGCTTACTTGCCATTGGAACGTCAAACTCCAAATCCAACTAAAGAATAACCCACCAAATACTCGGTACTTGGCATAGTTTTATAGAAGCAGCAATTCTCATAATTTAGTTTTTATTATGCACTAGAGGCAAAACTTAATTAGAAAAAAAATCTCATTCTTCCCTGAAGGTCAGCCATTTCTGAGGCAACTCTCAACAGTCAAATAGGAACACTTTCATCACTTTAGAATAATAAATTTAGTGGGACAAAAAAAATCAATAAATTTATTTTTGACAAACATACACAACATGTATTGCATATGTATATGTAGAGATTAAAGAAAAAAAGCCCATACAAGACTTCTTGCAAAATATGCTTTACAAAAATACAGAAGAAAACCATCTTTCAGACTGCAGGATAACGAAAAAAATTCGTAGATTGGCATTTTTCCCCATTGAAGTCAACATTTCAATCTTTTTAGACGATAGGGAGAAGAAAGGAGTTTGAAGGACAAAGCAGGAACCACAAATAGCCCAGATCTAACATTAGCGGTGGGTGAAAGATACAATGCCTAAGAAGTTTTACGAGCAAAACTGAAGTGACATTGCAAACACTGCAAGCAAATAAACATCAGGAAGATTAAAAATGCAAGCAAGCAAGACTTAGAGAAATGTCAGCAAAACCACTAGCAAAAAACCTCCCCACACTACAGCCAATCCCAAGGAAGTCGTTTTTAAAGAACAAGAGCGGAGAATTTTTCCCTTTCAAAAAGAGAAAGGCGCCAAGACATCCCACAATTTTTATTCAAGAACCTTGACAAGAATTCATTTTTAAACTTTGTGTTGCATAACTACAAAAAAAAGTCATCCACTGAATTAAATTGATTTTAAATAAAAATATATTCACTAACATTTTCTATTCTTCCTCCTTCGCTGAAGTTTTTTTTAATTGCAATATGACAAGAAAGTTTCAGAAGCTTAGGTTTGGAAAGAATATTAAATTAAATACCTGTTGTGCAATTTTTCAAGAAAAGCAAATTAATGGGAACGGCTAAAAGAGAGTAAAACAAAATCAAAACAAAAGAAGAATGAATTGAGGCAAGGAAGAAAAGTAGCCACCCCTAGTTTTCAATAAAACACATTATCTTATGTACTGTTTACAACAATAACAGAATTAAAAGAAAATAAAATTAATAAATTTTGTAAGAAGATGAGGCTGATTAGGAATTCCAGTGACACAGAGAATACATTCATCTCCACTTGACCTAAGCTTCCAATTAAAGCAGGAGGGGAAAACTAGCTTGTCCAGCAGTGTTGTTAAAGACTAAATTGTCAAGAGGTTTTAAGTCAATATATAAAATGAAATTACAAGGACACACCACAGCTCGAGTAACACATATACGCAAAATAATATCAACATATAAATGCAATTCTTGTGGATCATAAAAGCCCCACAATTCTGACCACATTTTTCACAAGTCAAGTTGCAACCTTGATGTGAATTCCTCTGTCTGGAAAGTCAGATTCTAGGTACCTAAATGCATCAAATTGGACAGTACAGTATAGGCCACAGAACAACAAAAGAAATTAAAAAAAGAAAGAAAAATTACCACAGCTCCCTCCTAGCCAAGTGCTGGATTTCACCGGGGTCCATAGCAAACACCTCCTTTCACACAGAGAGGATTTTTAAAGCCAGACCTACCTCTCCAGACTGGTATTTGCACTGCAGTAAATCCCACACAGGGATTAGGAGACCTTGGTCTCTCTGATACCAAGGACAAAGATCTGTCTTGTGCCCGGCAACCAAGCCGTGCAAAAAGAGAGAAGAATGAGTGGATGGACTGGACACACAAAAAAACAAACCTCAGGAAGTCTTGCCAACAAGAGCGAGAGTCTCATTTCCTTTTGGTCCTGCAGTCATCCCAGCAAAGCGGAGTTTTCAGAAGAGATCTGAGAACGGTGAGGCTTTGCTGAGATTAAAGGGAGATTTCTGAACTGTGCTAGGGAGGAACAAGGCAGAAAGCAAAAAGATGCTTTTCACAGAGGCTGTCTACAGGCAAACCTCCCGTGGGCAGCACGTGGCCCTGGGGGAGGTAGGAAGCAAACCCTGCTGGGGGGGAAGATGGGGACAGGGAGTGCAGAGACAAGATGGTGACGTTTCAGTGGGGGAACAGGAGGGGAGCAAAGGATGGGCAAGGGGGACACGGTCAGAGCAGTGTGTGCAGGAAAAGACAGAACTTCAGAGAGCTCTCAGCACAGCAAGGCCAGAGAAAAATCCTTTTACACTAAATTGAGATAAGAAAGGGGGGAGGCGTGTTTGCCTGTTAAAACATTTATGCTACATGACAGGATGAGAATGGCCATACCTCACAGAAAGTATGTCAAAACTCTGCAAGACTCACACTTGGGGGTTTTTTTGCCTTTTTTTTTTNCTCACATTCAGAATTTGAAAAGAGAGGCTGATACCACGGCTAGGGAAGGCTGGGAATGGAGACAAAAATTATTTCAAGAACATGAAGGTTGATTTATTAGCTTAATGGAGGCTTATTGTACAATACAGGAATTACACGCAAGAGTATGTCATTGCAAAAATAATGCTAATTTACTGGTTTTTTTCTTAAATAAAAAAACTCCGTTACTATCCACATTTAATCACTATGACTATTAAGGAGTGAGAAAAAATTCTGAATCTCTGCCAATACCAACATTTTCCTTTACTACAGAAGTGTGCCTTAAATGGAATTAACACAAAGAAAAATAAGGGGGTTTTTGTCAGTCATGCCAGATGACTGTCAATAAAAAAATGCTCAGAATTTGTTAACAGTTTCTAAGATGTTTTTCCTTCTAAATTTCAAAGAATAGATGTCTCAGAGGTGTATCCACAGAAGTGTTGTTTTTATTTTAAAAAGGCTTCTTTTTGCATTTATCATTAAGACTTTTAAAGCACAAAAGGTCCTCTTCCTGAATTTTAATGTATCCAACAGGTTAAAGAATCCTAGAGAAATCCTTCATGTTATGCAAAGCACTGTCCTTGAAAGTTTTTGTTGTTTCTACCCTTGAGCCCACAACATTAGGAATTCTCTTAATTAACGGAGAACTATAAGGCAAGTTCTAAAAAAAAAAAAAAAAAAGAAGTCACTTTAATTACAGCAACTGTCAGCAGCACAGCAAGAATTTTAAAGAAATCTCAATAAATATGCAAAGAGGAGTCTAAGAGATTTATGAACACGCCCAAAAACCCAACTCCCACAGCACTTAATGAGACACTCCTGGGTACTCCTGTAGGTGTCTGAACACCTTCTACAGAGCAGACTCGGGGCATGGCAGAGCATAATTCACACCTGTAGTCCCCATCAACGTCAGCGTGGTGTGGTGGGCTTTTGGCACCTCCAGAAAAGCCCACACATTTAAGTCACTTCTGATTATCTCCATCTGTGCACATTTATTCCTGTACAAAATTATCTCATCTCTGTTTATAGTTTAAACCTCAAGCTCAGACCTCGGGCTCACACATGGAGACAGGAATACCAACAGCAATTTATAAAAGAGTAGGAGTGAGGTTGGAATTTTTCAGCACCAGCTCATTTCTTTTTTCTCCCTCCCCGCACCCTTCTTAATGTGTTAAAGAGGGAGGGAAATAAAAAAATTTTCTTTAGGATTTGGAATGTTATACTTGGTACATTTGGAAATATAAATCACAGCTGTAACAAGAATTCAGGAGAATAAGAAAATTTGGAGATTGAAAACTGTTACTGAAAGTTATCTTTTCAGCTACTCTTTGTGATTTGCTTAAACATGAAAAAAATTGAGACCCACATTTTAAGCTTTATGTATTCCCAATTTTCCTCATAACAAGAAATCAAAGTTTATAGCTCTGCTTTTTATTTTGTAACAGTTTAGCAACTGAATTTAAGGTATTTTTATAGTAATGCATTTTATATTTTATATGTTATGAATATAAATATCTTCATAATAGATACTATATATTAATAAAAACAACATGCAGTATATTATATAGCAAAATAGACTATTTGCTATTATATAGCAAAATAGACTAACATCATGAATGAAGAAGAATCTGAAGAGAAAGGAAATATATATATATATGTGAAGTCATTTTCCAGCACTTGACTTTTGAGAGGGTGGTCAAAAATCTGCTTAATTGTGGTATTCAGAAAAAAACTTGATCAGTTCAAGGACTATCTATTCCCATAAAAAGTGTATATATTTAGTAAACTCTTTCTTGGCATCATCTTCAGAACATTCATATTAACAGATGGAATAAAAATGTGGCTCATAGGCAGGACAGACTGACCTTCCAGGACAGGACTCATTTAAGCCACAGGCAGATGGGACAGCAGAGTTTAGGAACACTGCACATTTCTGTCTCCAGTTAGTTCAGGAAAAGTTTGTCTGGGTCAGTCACTCAAACGTGAAGACCTAACAGTGTTATAACTTCCTCAGGTCCTGCAGAATCTTAATAAATTCAATAAATACAGACATCACAGCCAGGACTTCTGTAACAAAATGCTGGGCCCCCTGCAAGGGAATTTATTACTGTTTCTGGAGTTTGCATTCCTAAGAAACGTGGCCTTCTTGAACACAGGACAAGGCTGATAAGGACCCTGCAGAGGCTGCAGCAGGCAGGGACTGCTGCTGTGCTTCCTTAAAACTCATCAGCATTGCACAGCTGATGGCACAGTGACAGCCCACAGGGAGCCAGCACAGGCTGCAGTCAAGGTAAGGAGAAAAAGATGAGAAGACAAACCTTGGAAATCCTTTTATCCCTTGCAAACTGAAGTAGATTTAGTTAACAGTAGAGTAGCAGGTGAATGGGTTATCACTGACAGGGTTGTCAAGCACTGGCACAGGCTGCCCAGGGAAGTGGGGGAGCCACCATTCCTCAGGGATGGAAAAGTCACATGGATATGGCTCTAAGGGACATGGTTTAGAGGTGAACTTGTCAGTTACAAAAAAAAATAAATTATCATGGCTCGCAGCACTTTAAAACAGCAAAATTTCCATCGCTCAGAAATCCATCTCAATGATGTTACTCAAAGTGAAAGTGCATTCATTTACAGTACTGAGAAAATGAAAACTACTGTAAAATCACCTCCACTCATGCATTTTTGTTTCTTTTTTTTTTCTTTTTTTTTAAGTAGTGAAAGTAGCAGACAATTTCATTTAGGAAAATAAAACATAATACACTGAGTGGTTACAGTGACAACACTTGAGAAGAACCCACTGAATGCACTAAGTTCTCTTTTTAAAGATCATTAACAACGTACTCCTTTGAAGAAGTAAAAGAAAAAGTTTGACCCAAAATCAGCATTTCTCTCTTTACATTTCTGTTTTCAGCATTGTGCCTGATCTCGCCATCACCCTTAACTCCTGCTGCAGTGCCTGGCAATGACCCATTGTTACAGCCTTGCAAAGTGCCTGAGCAACTCTTTCAATCTCTGTTTTTGAAAAATAAGATTGGGAAAAAAACCCCCAAAACCTACTTTCACCTTCTTCAAAAATCATTCATTTGGCTGAAGGTGGACATGGTGTTTCTCAACACACAAAGTGTCCTTGTTTTCCAACACCTGTTAAGTGGTAGTTTGCATAAATGTAAGAGTACTTTTGACAGTGTAGGATTTTATACCCAGCTTTTAAAATGGCAGTTGACCTCCCCTTGCCCCTCCTAAGTATTTAATTGCCTTAGTCTACTGACACACTGAGCCACCCTCACATAAATCTCACCCAGCACACATTCAATATTTCTACTTTGATATTTACTATTAAAATATAAGAAGGCCTTTTATCTGTGTTCTGGTTTTCTATTTAGATCACATGTTTTTCTCCACTGCTGTAAAGTTTTTATTTGACTTTGTGAGGGACTAATAATTTTTTAATTAAGTCCGTCACACAGTGCACTTAATTCAAATAAAGACTACAAGGTTTGTGATAGTACTCAACTGACACAGACATGTATCTGGAATACACAAGAAACACATAGAGCAAATTTATCTTTAAATATTATCTTAAAGCAGCTCGTCTTTTCATGGAGCACCATCAAGAGGAGTCTGTCCCTCTTACACCCTCCAATCTGATGTTTACAAAAATTAATAAGATCTCCCCAAAGCTTCTCTTCTCCGGGCTGAACAATCCCAGCTCTCTCAGCCTCTCCTCCCATGCCAGATGCTCCAGTCCCTTAACAGGCACAACTTCTGCAGTCAAAAGTTAAGTAGGTAAGGCAACTTATTTTGACAGAGTTGAAAACCACTTAAACCCGAACACTTCAAACCAGACACACCACCCAAAGTGGTGCACATTTACATGGGAATTCAAGAAGTATCCATAAATGTTGTGGAAGCAGTTCAGTTAATATTCCTGTTAGCATGGCATCCTCTGTGAAAAACTAAACACTATTCTTCACATAGATATGGTACCTGAAACAGAGAATGACATAAAATGCTAAGCATAAAATAACTCAGGGGTTAAGGACAATTTATAGTTTCAACTGTGTTGTTAACTGTGAAGGTGTTTTATTTAAAATGAGGTATTTTAAAGCTTCTCACACTTACTTGAAGAATTATACTGTTACTATCATAAGCCTACATTTGCCCATCTTGATCTGCTGTAAGTGAAATATTTTCAACACAGTTGTAAATACCAAAGGAGAGCATCAACATTTGTCTATATGTAACCAAACTCAGAGTTAGTAACAACAACAGTAGTAAAAGTCAACCAAATGAGAACATACACATTGGAGACACAGTCCAAGGTACCAAGCTGGCACATTGTATAGACTTTTAAAAGCTTACTAAAACGTCAAAGAATAAATTAATAAGTTTCACGCTTCAAATAGCTATTCCAAGCATCTTACTTGATTTATGCACAGTTGGCTTTTACAAACAACCCATACAGATAAAGAATTTTGGAGCCAATACTACAATTCTTGTAACCATTTACTAGAAAAAGCCACTAAAATCTTGCAAAACCTTTTTTTTTTCTCCAAGCAATAAGCATTCCTTCATCAACACAATTTCTAACATGCAAATAAATGTATTTTGGCCACAAACCTTGGCTGCCTTTATCCGAGTAAATGCTACAAGTCTTTTGAAAATGCTTTGAAAGAACTGTATGTCCAGTGTGAAAGAAAGGATAGCTATAGATATTCCTCCACTCATCAGCTTTCCATAATTACAGCACTTTATCAATGAAATTTTATGCACGTTACTATCAAGCCCATTCTGTTTCCCAGACAGTCCCAGAATCCATTGCAAAATATCACTAAGCAAGTGTGTGAAAAGCATCTACTTTCATCCTAAGTGATTAAAGACAAGCTTGGTCAATTCTCCTATTTAAGTAAAGGCAACACCAGAAGAGAGTACACCTAATTTCAGGTCCCTTTCTAGAGATCTTCCCACTGGCTCTTTTCAGTAGTACCTTCCTCCAGGTACCTTCATCCTCAGAAAAGGATTCTGGTTTTTCTGAGTTGCCTTATGAGTAAGACTTCAAAGTTCTGCTTTAAAATGCCTGTTTGCCAAGCATCCATGTATATATGCATTCTTCAGGAATTTGCTGAAAGTGAGTAAAACTTGACTAGCACCTCTTAAATCAGGTACAAGTCTCCCCTAGTGTAAGGAATGTGCTTAATCCCATGCATACACATACAAATTAAGTCAAAACCATTCCCACAAACAGCCTCCTTTTGATACCACAAAATCTGAGCTGTGTGACTAAAAATAAAGTAAATTAATTATCCAAACAACTTGACTATCTAGGCAGCATTGCCTCTTCCATGTGACTGCTGCCAGGTAACTAAATAGCAGAAAGCTGAAGCTCTGTGTGATTTATACAACATTCAGATCAGCTGCATACAAATGATTAAGTAAATTTACCAAATCTCTACAATTTCAGCTTTTTCAGATTTAAAAAACACAAGTCAATCAAGTTCTGCAGATATTTGATATTATTTATTTCTATATTGTGGGAGTAAAAAAAACCCGAACCAACCCCACAAATTATACACAAGAACTGGAGAGGAAATAGGAGGGAAAAGGAAGAAAAGGAAGTAGACATGGACAGTTGTTAAGGCAATTCTGAGGAGACAAAAGAGGCACATAAAGCCTCAGTGAGAGATAATGCTCCCTCTACCCCAACAGCTGTTTGAGAACAGCAGCTGAACCGGTTTCTTCCCTAAACACACCCTCAATAACTCTCAAGAGTTGCTGTGGAAGGCAACACAGGGAAAAAAGCCCTGCAAAATTTGTCTTGATTTGTGTGGGAGAGCTCCTGGGACCTGGCTGCTGTCTTTCACTGCCAACAGTGCCACCAGAGCTGCACCTCTGCTGCCTTCAGAAGACAGGAGCATGACTGTAACTGGGTTCTAGGATGCAGGGATGTCACGGCAGGCACGACATCTCCCATGTGCATGTGACATCCTCCTACTCCCCTCCCTTTCACTTCAGCCCTCTTTCCAGCGACATGAAGACCTCACCAAGCCATTAGGGGAATTCTCTGTGCAATGGGAATAGAGGAGGTTTCAGTACCCAGAGTATGCATTGCAAGGGCTCTTTTGAGGCAGTAAAACTTGGGGCAGGGGAAGCCACAGAAGTTTACATCAAGCTCAGTCCAATACGTGTCCTTTCACTGAAATGGGCAAAGCCTATTAATATTAGCAAGCCAAGCCAGCAACAAAACCCACACAGTTTAAGCAATATTGTCAATACAACACGGTATTACTCACAGACTTCACACTTTTAGTACAAATTCTCATTTCTCTTCCTCAGTGTGGCTTCCTTTCCCATCATAAAGGGCATAGAAAAAAGAAGCAAAACAGCTACAGGAGCTAAAATCCTCCATATAACGTTCCAACATTCAAGCTACAATGGCCTTTATTTTTCTGTTTCCTTACACTTTTCACAAAGTTGAATAAAAATTCACAAAGGTGACCTCATAAATAAGGCTGGTAAAGCATTATGGTCTCAATCTGCAGGAACAGGTGACAAAATGCTTACCTTCCAAACAGACACACACAGCAGATGGCAACCCCTCACTACGTGTGGGATTGAAGAACAAGGCCCTCTCTGCAATACGTTAGAAGCACATGAAAGGTACTGCTAACAAGGAGAAAAACATCTGGAAGAGAGTGTTTATATATGGAACACAGTTGTTGAATAAGCAAACGGAAGTGTGAATTTGCATTTGTTAGTTTATCTATAGTCTGGCTGCTTTGCAAACAGCTACAAGGCAACGTAAGAAAAATCCAGACTGAAAGGCTCAGAAGATTCTTGGGGCAATGTGTACACAATACTTTCCCATAACTCTTTTAGAGCATGTGCAAAACTAACAGCTTCAATGGAAGATTTAACTTTTGTTTAAATATTAAAGAAAAATAGCATTTTTTTAAACTCGTGCACACAGAAAATCATCACGTAGCAGGAAGCCACAGCACAAGACAGTGTGAAACAAGAAACAATCCATTGCTTTTTCTGTACAATTTCTGGTTGTCATTCTAAAGTAACACAGGAAGAATTTAAATATCTGTCAGTTTTCAGATGAAAATCCTATTCCTAAACAGGATTAGCTGGTAGCCTAAAAATATCAGTCAGTAATCTTCAAAAGTCGTAAGCTTGTGCACCCCACAAGTCCTATACCAATCATTAACTAAAAGAAATTAGGTCAGAATCCAAATCAGATCACACTAGAGTAGCATCAATCTTCTTATTTGCCACATTTTAAATCTTTCACGCAATTTCCACATAAATTACTAAAAACAGAGGAGATCTGCCTCTGAACAGAGACTAACTAAAAGTGACATTCTAGTTTAATGTGACAGTTTAAAAAGATATATATTAAAAAGTTTATCTTCAGTCACTTAAAACATACATCTCTAAATGCACCCCATCAAGCAAACAAGCAAAAGCTATCTGACAGGCTGCTTTAGTTTCCTTAAAATGATCTGGGCTCAGGTGACAGTTCTTCTGTCACTGAAATAGGTTACTTTCCCTGTACATTCCCATAACTTATTTTCTATATGTAAAAAACAACAAACAGTATATAATATCTGACCATTTTTGAAGTTTATTGATGTAAAGCCACACAATAAAATCACCTTCTCTCTCTACAGCCTGGTTTCCTTTCCACAATGACAACAGTCTTCTACGATGCAGACTCCAGGATCCACATCCAGTATTTGGGCATATTACAATAACTTGCATCTGGACGTCATTAGGTGCACTATGAAAGAAGTGGCCACTTCAGCTCACATTGTCAAGCTCCACATCTTGACTGACTGCCATTTGGGCAAAACCACAAATATCCAATGAAAGCATCTCACTGGTACTGTGTTCCCAGAAGTGGCATCACTGACTTACTGACAATTATCACAATTGTTAATGGCTTTTAACCTTGGTGCAGCTCACTGAATGACACCGCTGACAAGGAGAGGCAAGGAGTAGCTACAACCAGAAAATAAGTTTCAGCTATGACTTTTGGGCAGAGGCTGTCTCTTTCCATAATGAGAAGCAGCGTGGTGCTCAAGTCCTATGACATCTTCAACTCTAAAATTCACGCTTTATCTACAAACTTGTCACCAGAGCCAAACCAACTGGGTAACTAACGGCAGCAAGGCACTTTAACACTCTCATTTTGACTAATTTTATGGTGACATTTATGAGCTGTAATGAGCTATATGAATCAGTGTCATAAACCTACATAACACATAACAAACTAGAGGGCAAAGTAAGTGGTTTGCCTGCTAATTAAACAATAGCTTTAATTCTTGCCATGCAGAATAAACTTCTCATTAAATATCATCATTTTTGACTTCTTATATAACAGGTTTCTGTCTATCCCTGGCTGAATTACAGTGACAATCACAAGTCTACAGACCAGCAATTCCTTTGGGAAGGGACATTTATCGACTGCAGTTTGAGAAAATATAGAAAATGTCATGAGAAAAGCCAAAGTTTTCACTCCTCACACAGAACCACCCAAAACCCCTCCAAAAAACCCCACATCCAAAAACCACTAAAATAACCCCAACAACCAAACCCTGCCTAATGATTCAACCAGTAGCTGCTGCCTCATCTTTGCTAGTAGACAAAATCTCCACTTCCTCCTGTGCTCTGAGCCCATGAGAAAGTAAAATATTGTCAGCATAACCTGGCACGTGAACAGTGCTCTGCAGACACGGGGTGCAACCAGCAGACATTTGTATCACAGTATCAGTTCTGCAAATGGCACTGAAGAGGCAGGAGGTTTGTTTGACTTTGTTCTGGTTTTCTCTCCCTTGGATCAGTTTATTTGCAGTGGACCATCTCTGCTAATTTTAGCGGCAGTTCTCAGTCATTTTCAGCCAAATCCAAATACTTTCTCAGGAACCCATACTCACAGGCATGTAACATCACACTGCTTAACTCTGACAAACCAAGTTTGCATATTCTTGCTACAGGCAAAGTAGAGAAATCTGAGTTCTCTTCATACCACAATCTAGCAGTGATGCATAAAAAACAATCACACCCTGCAGTGAAGAAACTTTAACTTCATGCTCTCTTGTGATAGGATATTACAGCTATGAGAGGATAAAGCAAAAGCAAAACCAGCCAACACAAACTCAGTTTGAATGCAAGGCCCAGCACAAGAGCTGTGTGACCTGACTTACACAGCCTGTCATGAAAAACAGGCGTGAAAGGCCTTTTTTCTGCCAAAGCGGGCTGACAAAAAGGTTTGCCAGGACAGTTAAATTTTCTTGCTGCCACAGCTGTCAGAGAGCACTCCTGCTTGGCTTGTCACTTGTCTTCAAAAACTAGAAGTTCCACAAAAGAGGGTAAACTTATCTCTTTTCCTCCTCTCTCCCCATCTCCCCTGGAGCTGCAAATTAATTAAAAAAGCTGAAGCAACTATAAAAGCCAACGACAAGAGGCAGGGAGGAGTACAATTAAATAAACCCAGTAATGTAAAACTCAAACTGCAGGCAGACAATTGAACACAGTATCCCTGGGTTGATTTCAATATAAAGAAGGTTGAAAGAGCATTGTGCGACAATCTAAGCCTTGAGAGTAAGTTTCTTTACACTCATATCGAAATAACAATTTTCTAATGCAGGAAAGAAAGCAGTTCAAAGCCCCAGCTGAAATATGACTGACATAGTAATCACCTAACCTTGTTCTCTGCTAAAAGCTTGATGGACTTTGTTAATGTTTATGTTACAAAGAACTAGGCCTCCATGAATTGCTTGCCTCCTCATTTTGAAATGGGTACCAAGGTTGATGTTTCTTTTCAAGGAAAGAAGAAACTTCTGAAATGTCTTGTCCTCCAAATGAGGACTACAGAGCTCTTCAGTTCCAGAACATTCTACAGCTACTACTCATCCTTGAAGAAAGTACTGCCAGTGACACAGTACTGGAACTAGAACAACCCTAACATTTCTCTGTAGTTACACCATGTTTGTTATGAATCAAAACCATTTTATTAATGCTAATGTCAGAATTATCTTCTGACACAAAATCCACAGTATTTTGTTTCAACAACTGTAAAGAATTAATTAACTCTCACCAGCCTAACACCTTTCTTATCAATAATATTGAAACAAAACAGTACTGCTTATACCAATCACAGCCCTTAATAAGAGGTCAAATGAATCAACTTATAAAGACCAGCTTATCAAGTATGTGCCGATATACTGTGGCCACCTTATCCTGAAAATGTATTAATGGCTGCACGCCAGTCCTACTTCAAAGAACGCTGCCATGCAAGTCATAACTAAGTCCTCCTCCTGATCACAAACATACAAATTCCTTAACTCTTGGAAATGTGTATTCAGAATTTAAGGGGGAGAGCAGGCAGACAAAAAGAAGAAGAAAAAAAAAGGCAACCAACCCATACATGACTTATTTTCTGCCAAGGGCAAAAACACCAGGCATTCTCCAAATGGCTGCGATGACTCTGAACATTTTAGAGGACGATGTTCTGGGCATATTCAGCAAAAATCCACTAAGAACTCAGAAGTCAGAGAGCTTCCACAATGATGATAATAGCTCCTTTGAAAAACAATTATCAGAGCAACAATGGAGGAAAAAGTGCATATACATAAGCAAATAGGACTGGACAGAAGAAAACAGTTGCCAGAATGTCTTTAGATTCAAATTCGGACCCACATTTCCTTCATTTTCCTCATTTCTCTCGAGCTGTTAGTAACCTATAATGTATTTTGCATCTTTGTAGTATCGCTCTTAAATTAAGTAGGATTTACCAGATGTTGTAAGTAGATATTCTAATACTGGATAACTTATTCCGAAACAAAGTTAGTGGGTAGTTGTGCTATCACTGTAACCAAGATCTGGGAGAAAAAAATAACCAAACAAACCCAAGAAGAAAGGCTTTTTTGTAACCATAACAAACAATAGTGAGGTTTTGTCTACATACTTCTTTGAAGGTTGTCATAATGGGCCATAACAAAGGAATTGTTATCACCTAGGTTAAAATCTGATGAATTGTAAATAAAGATCACAACTGCTTATATTCAAGCTGAAGTACTTATGGTGGAAAAAAGTATACATCCACCATCTGGTGCACAGTAATTACAGAAATTAAAACCACATTTCTGTGGCCTGCCTTTTAACAATTTTTACTGGTACAGTAATACTTGATCTTCTTAGGGAGCATAATCTAAACTCATGCTGTTAAATGATCATAAGACTATCCAGTGTGTGGCATAAGCAGTTCATTAAGTTGGAATCTTTAAAAACACTTGCTCCCCAGTACTAACGGAAAGAGTTCCCGTAGGTTCATGTCACGCCGTTCAATTTAATCCACAGTCAAGGCAAGTTAATTTCACACCTGCTGAGCGATACCGTGATGGATGGTACCACAGCAGGTCATTAATTTTGTTTCCTTTTGATTAATTTCACACCGTACACTGGACACAGTCTTTCGAGCTACGATGTCTAAGCGCAGGGCTTAATGCCTGCAAAGGGCTAAATCAGGTTTTGACTGCTTGCCAAAAGGCAAAGAACCCAGATGTGATACAAGTGAAAGGGAGCCTCACTAGGCTTGGCACTGAACTCTGACATGGCTACAGGTGTGGCAGGACCACCTCTCACCCAGCTGCATATTTTAAGTGTATTGTTCTTGAGCATAGCCATAAAGCAAAAATTCTGGATATACCTTACTTGCAACTGAGAAGGTAAAGCTAGCTTTATTTGCCACAGAAACCGTCCCATCACTTACTTACTGATGATATACCTAACAAAGTATAAAGATTTACTAAAACTACTACATTTCCTGATTTCAAATTAAAAACAAAAGAAAAATAAAAATCAAGATTACACGGGATGAAAGAAGGGGAAGGAAATGTTAACATTCAAAGACGACAACAGCAGCCACCGTTGCCACCAGAGCAGAAGGGGAAGCTGTGGGACATTTTGTCACTCTGTAGTCAGTGAAGACATCTGGGGCCCTTGGAGGCCTCTGGACCCACAGGAGAGGGTCCAGGCGCAGCAGACGGCGGAGCTGAGCCAACAGCTCACAGCCGAGGAACAGCCTAATCTCACCCCACTTATCCTGCTGCTCCAAGGCACTCGGTCTCACACCCCCTTTGTGCTACATGTGCCAAATCAACAGATCCCTCGATGAGCTGATTCACATGATGAAAACAAAAGAAGCCTTTTTCTTACATTAGCTTTCTGCTTGTTTCACAAACCAAGCTGCCTAACAGATGGGTCAGGTGCGTATCAGAGCTGGTGAAAATGAAAAGGAGAAATTGTATCTTTTGGTAGCAAAGAGATTTTTAGCTTAGCCCTTCTCCCCCTTTTAGGGAGTGATTCAGTGCAGCAGCCCCAAAAGCTTCATCCTCTCTATTAACCATGGAAGGACCTGAGCTACCTAAACTCAATTAAGATGTGCTTTCATCCCTTCTTTTCCTGTTCTCTGTGCACCCCAATATTCTACAGCACAATCAGCTTCAGGGAACCATTATTACTTGTAACTCATTCAAAGCTTTCTCTCTTTTGTTCTTACTACAAAATAGTGCTTTACAACATAGTATGAGCAAATTTTTAGTCTCTTTCTGATCATGAAGAATAATTTAGAAAACGCAAAAGTGCTCATGCACTCAGGCAGCCATGCAAGAGAAACTACTGCAGTGAAGTCAAAATAGCGGAGAGAGTGACAGGGAAAATGGTTTTGTGAGTTGACAAATGGAAATGACATGGGACACGTGATTCAGTATGCATGGCTTAAATCTCAGTGTGACAGGCTTAAGTGAGGAAGACAAGAGCTATTCTGAACCCATCTGTGCCAGCAGACTTCTACTTCTCCAACCAGAAGCCATTGCCCCCTCACATCTGCCCATGGAATTAACCTCAGAGTCCCCCAGACATTACTGCAAAGTAAGTAGGGCAATAATTAATCTGCTATTTGAGCTACAAATCTGGTCTTGCTATTTTGATTAGCATAGTCCAGGCTGCACAGACTGGCCCTTCCATCAAGATTGCAGAAATCTCTCCTACAATCATCCTGTTGTCCTCTTCTGGTTCAGCACACTGTCTGACATCATGACTTACTATCAAGTACTTGATCAAAGGCTCTGCACAAAGCTTGAATAGATGCTGATTCGATGTGCTGCAATGGTTACCTGTTTATTTGCCAACATGTAATTTTCAGCATGAACTGAAAAATTTTACTGTCAACTCCTATAAAGGAACTAAACACAGGATGAACAAGAAGCTGGATTAATAGAATTTAGCTGCTGAATGGGAATTCAAAGTAAATAATCTCAATCACCAGAAGCTGCAAGCTGGATTTTGTGGATGCAACTCCCATTGCTGGCAACCAATTATGACAATTCTGACAGTCAGGAGTACCAAAGGAAGAGCTACAGCTTCAACATGATTTGCAGCAGTTGTTGTTCTTGCTCACCACCATCACGTGGTTCCCATTATGAATGGGAAGGTGAACATTTCGGTCCTTTCCCCAGTTACGCAAAACACAGTATAAAAAAAGAGTTTGTGAGAGAACTAGATTTTTAATGTTTATATTTTTGGATGTCTAGAGAACACCTAAGTGAACTTCCCTTCTCAGTTCTAAGGGAGAAGTGAATGCTGAAGAAGCCATTCACTTTCTATCCAAGATCTCTTTGTAGCTGAAAAAAACCCAAACAATAAAACCTTCCCCACCCCATTCCAAAAAAACCCCACAACCCAAAACAAAACAACCCCCCAAAACCCCCAAACTGAGCACCAAACAAAATCCCTAACTAAACCACACAGGTCATAGTTCTCAAACAACTAACTTCTTATCCTCCTCTGAAAATGGTGGTACTTTCAAAAAAGAGAAACTTAATCTGTTTGTATATCATTTGAAATTAGGAAACAAGAGAAGCCCAACTCTCAAGCCAGGTCTTAAACTGGTTTTTTTTCCATCTCACACAAATAATAAATAATTAAGGTGAAATTTCCTGTAAGTGCCTAGATTAATGCTTACCAAATCTCTTTAATTATTACAGCAATTTGTGAACTAAAATGTAAGTGCAATAAAGAACGAATTTGAAACTGCTGTATGTTTGCATATATTCATTATGTACATCACCATATGCCAGGCAGAATCTCTGAAGGTGAATCTCAAACAAGTGATTACCACTGAAGCAACATGATGGAGAATAAAGTAGACAAGTGATATTTTTAGCTTCACCCTATCTTTGTCCCTAGAGGAAAGCATTCCCTCTAGTGTGGGAAGGGGAGGGGGGGAAAAAAGAAAAGCCTAGAAAATTAAAACATGTTTTTCCCCAACACTAATGACCCACTTTAAACTGTCTTATGTAACTCAAAAATAAGATTATATTTGCGTTGTCATGGATTTAATCTTATATTTTTCAGTCTGAATCATATTAGAAGGTTATTTACCTCACCTGCCTACCACAGTTTACTGAACTTTCTCAGTTTAAGAAGTCCAGTCCCTCTCCAGCTTTTTAAATCAATCAAATGAAAAAAAGGGGCAAGCCTGGTGAAGTAATTTTGCACTTGTCTGTACTGTACAAGGTTTATACAATCTGAAGCTATGTAATTATGCTAAATACCTTCTACCTTCTTCTTAAATTTTCACCAGTCCTGGAATTCCCCCACGTGTGCTCTTCAGCATGTTCTCAAGCATGCACATTGAGCTTTTTCCCCCCGCAGGGCTGGGAACACAAGCCAGGTCTTAGAACACGTGGTTTAAACTGAAGCACTGTCATTAAGTGAAATGGTCTTCCAAAAACAAGCAGAAATGGGTCCACTTTGGTAATTGTTCTCTAAAAATGTCACATAAAACTTAGCATTCACTAATCTCTTTGCCACCCATAGCTGGATGGATGGAAGAGAAAAAAAACGTTCCTTCTAGCAGAAAATCTTGCTGTGTACCAACTAAAAGCTCCTTCACACATAAGATGGACATTAATACAAATTGGAAGCACCTCATATGTACAATAAAACATCCATATATTTGTCAAACATTATCTGAATAACGGGGATAAGAACTACAACACAGTTAAGTCAGAATTCCAAGGTCCTCTCAAAGACATTAGGGGAGTATTTAGGTTAGTTCTCCTGTGTTTCAACAATACAAACACATTATAAACAATATAAATGTAAACATCAAGGCTTCCTTCCTTCTCCCTCAAACATCAAACAAAAGTGCTAAAAAATACCTCCTAAATAGCCTCCTAAATCCAAATGGTTTCCAGAATCATAAAAGAAATTCAATATTGTCCATCTCTAGAATGGTGACAGTGAAAAGCTCTGCATTTTGATCTAACAAGGTTCTTCCTAGAGCCATGTTCATATTAGTTAGGTAAATATGCAAGACATAAAATAAACCCACAGACAGGAATACGCATCTATAAACATCTACCAAAAAACCTCTGCTTTCAGACAATCCATTTGAAAATTATTACAATCCAGCAGTTAATGCAAATGTGCAAAGCCGCCAAAAAGATCACTTACAGCTCTGAGCAGAATGTAAATGATCTTGAGACAATACTGTAGTACCAGCAGAGAGGAAAACAGAGACCACTTTACTGACACTACCACAGATGAATGGATTTCTTTACTGTTTAGTCAAACCTAATGAAGAGAAAAAGATAGGCAGAGACAGAGGAATAGATTTTCTAATATTATGAAAATACTCATTTCTCTCAACTCACAGGGGAAATGTGCTGGCAAACGCATCCTAAAAGTTGATACAAAAAGCCTTTCTCTTTTAAAAAAACTCTGTATCACTCGGCTACATTGATTTGTCTTTGTAACAGCCAGGATTTGACAGATAACCTGCAAAAAACCATTTAAGGTGTTATCTTAGCACATTTCAACATCCTGAGCAGTCCATTTGCTCATTAAGCTACAACCATGAGGGTCCAACATGGATTATCCTACCATGGTATCCTTCCTGAGCCTCACACCTGTGTTCCACTGCCTGGAGTGGGTAAATGGGCACGAGCACACAGAGGACATCAGTGGCTCTGACTGCAGGGGGGACACACCAAAACCCAACACTGTCACTTCAGCAGGGGCTGGAAGTGCTCAAGGCCAGGCTGGATGGGGGTCTGAGCAACCTGGTCTAGTGGAAGGTGTCGCTACAACGGGGTTGGAATGAGATGAGCCTTAAGATCCCTTCCAACCCAAACCATTCTGTGATTTTATGATTAATTCTATTACTAGGTCTGGTCTTAAAGAGAAGACCAGTTCAAGCTACTGACAAAAGAAAGAACAAATGTTTTCAATAACATTTTCTTCCATATTTCAGAGGAATACGATATTTCTTTCTGCAGCTTTCATCACTTAATAGTTTCCAACTTAGGCTGTTATTTTAGCAATGAGAAAAGTCATATCCTACAGTTTGGACTCAATATATGACTTGAGGTTCAGCTCTGAAAGAAGAAGATTAATTACGAAATGACAGTAGTTAGCATGGATTTACCGGACGTTTCAGAAGATAGAATTTTAAAAGTTTTCTAAATTAAGATTTATTTGCTGCCTTGCTCTGCTCAGCTTGCCTACATTCTAACAGACCACTGAGACAATATAAAGTATCAAACTTACATTTTCTCCATAATATTTTAATTTGCTTATCCTGACTAGCTTTTTTTGGGGAGGTATAATGATAGCCTTAGATGAGATTCCCACACAAACATTTAGAATAATAAAGCCAAATATGTTATTGCAATACTATATTGATTATATTAGCAAAACCATGGAAGATAATTCTGGTGCAAATAATCCCAAGGGAAAAAACATCTGCAGACCAGGACAAATTACACGTGGACATTTGTGGATTAGCCAGTTTTTCAATGTGCTACTTTCATTTTCTGTGGATTCAAGGCTTGTGCAACATGGGCAGTGAGCCAAACCTTCAGTAAAAACACCTTCAATCATCATGGACATCCTGAGGTCACTTCAAAAAGCCTCATCAGAAAAAAAAAACAAAACAGGAAAGAGGATCTGTGGGGAAGAGGTATTGTCGTGACAAAGAAAAAGATGCAAGATCAACTGGCCTTCTGAAGGCATGTGCTAAGAAATCAATGCTTGAAATCATCTGTTTTCATAAATAGGTAATGAGCGACCCAACAGAAAGGTACAAGATGAACTAGAACCTATTATTAGCTGATTATAACAAAGATTCAGCACAACTGCACAGATACCATTCAGAGACTTCATCAACTCTGATTTAATTGTATAGTAAAAAAAAATTCATCCAGGCTTGTTGGGTGGGTGGAACAGGATGAGGAGTTCTCTTTTAGCCCAAGAAGACAAGGAGTTCAGTAAATAAGGACATTTCCTAACTGGTTTAATAAAAAATCAGGTTACAGGAACTGAAAAAGAATTTCAGAAGAACACTTTGCGGGATGGAAAGGAATGCATGAGATAAAGCTTATGTTTAACGTGTGGTGAAAAATTTCAAGTCATATGGTGAAATCTCATCCCTGAACATGAAATGTTTGGAGTAAAACAACAAAAGTCATTCAGAAGTCTGGATTAAGATGGAAATCGTGCTTTTTTTGCAAGCACAGCAGAGGATACAGAAAGCCCTTGTCAAACATAACTTAAATCTGGCTTGAACAACCACGAAAAAACCCACATCACCAAACCCAAATTAGGCATACTTAGAATTGAGAGACTCACACGACATTCTAAACAAATTTTAGTAAATTAAATAAAGACCTGAACACTGTAATAAACTGGACAATAGTTAGCAGTGCACTGAGGCACACACACAACAAAAGTGAGAATATATTAGCAAAACCAAAAACAGTATCATAATAACATTTAACAGATCTCTTTCTCTCTTTATCAAATGCAAGGATGACAGAGCTGGTCAGTACAAAATAGAAAATAAAAAAGGTTTTAATTCTGCATTTATGTGGCCTGGACGAACATCTTTGTCCTGAGCAATGGGCTTCATCTCCATAGTACAGGCAATGTAGTAATTTCCTACAGTAATTTCTGCCAAACTACAATGCTGCATCAGCAGCCTTTTTAATCAAACACCAAATTTTAGTTAAAGAATAAGGTGGGTGGCAGAGTTAAAAATATTCTGTAGCTTGTCAAAGGGCAGGAGTACACCTTCATTAAAAAACTCTTTTCATAATACACATCCAGAATGAATAGTGTGAAATCTGAGTTGTTTATCAGGAATTTATACAGTGAAGAGGTGTTTTTTTGTTTTTAAATTTGGATAAACAAACATAAAATGTATATTGATAGTAGGCAATGGAGTTCAAGTTTGCCATATCCACCAGGAAAAATACTCAAAGGTAGAACAGGCTTGAAGTACAAACAACAGTCCAAATAGAGCTCAAGACAATTCTAACGAATCAGAGTACTAATGGTGGATGGGGGAAAAAATCCATTCTTTAAGTACACAGGATGAAGAAAATTTATACTTCCAATACAGAGGAAAAAAGAACCCCTGCTAGTTAACATATTTTTAAACCCCAAATAATGAGAAAATAGATTCTTCAGATCTCCATCTAACCCCCTTCTTAAGTCTAAAATATGCAAAATTGATGTAGAACAGTTTTCCACATGTAGTTAAACTACAATACTATTTTTCAAGTACGGCTTTTTAAAAATGAAACTTTTTTTCCATTTATAAGGCTCACAGTTTTCTTTGCTCTGGAAGTGGCCACATACATGCCAATATCTCAGCATGTAAGAAAGTGTTCCTAGACATGTTTTAAGTAACTCAATAGTGGCATTCTGTGACATTACACAGTGCAAAAGCTATGCAAGCAGTGCATATGGAAACTACGACGCCAGGAAATGAATCAAGGTACAAGGACTTTAATAGAAGCTGAACAGAAGCTAAACCCGTTACAAGCTTTTGCTCTGTATCAGCCAGTACAGCCCTCAAAGGAAAGTTTAAGTGCACACTCGGGCCTCATTGTGCTGGTTTCAGTGTACGGAGCCAGAGGTTTAAATAGCATCAGCTCAAAAAGAGCTTAAGTAAACTGCAATATGCCTTTTACACCGGCACACAACTTCACCCACTGCGGTTAAACTCTCCTTACACCGCTGTACAGATCCAGTCCTCTCACCACAGACCCGTGGCAACACTGAAGCCCTGCTGGTAACAAATCAACAGTGCTGCAACCATTGCTCACTAAACTGGAGGAGCAATTGTTCAGGCGCCAGCTTGGATCAGCTCCTGAATGGGAATTCCAAACTTCCAGTGGGAAAGTACTCTTTCCACAGAACTTCATCTCAGGGGCAAGTACACAGAAATTTGTAATGGACATCAAGCCCTCGAGCACCTTCCAGCCTGAAGCTCCTCCTTGCTCCCTCAAATATTCTCTAACTTACCTTGGGGAGAATTTTGCTGTGATAAGTCAGGTTAAAGTTACTGTAACTTTTTTCCTCAAAGGAATCACGAATCGTCCTATTACGTTATCAATCCAGAACCCAAGGAGAGTCACTTCAGACAAGACTTCACAAGGATTCACAACTGGGGCCAAAATCTGATATAAATAAGCTGCCTGAGAGGCCTCAAACCACCAGGATGTAACATTCAGTCATAGGTCAAATCACTCTGTGAAACCAAACACTCCTGCAACTTGGTTTCATTTCTCACATCATTAATACAGTCAGAAGTTTTTATTTTACTGATTATCCAATTTCTTGAACATACGAATGCTGAGCTACTGAAAAAACTCAGGGAAAGTATTCCCATAAGAACTACAGCTTATCTATAAGGAGCACAGTTTATCTTTCTTTTCAAGAGAAGTTAAGCTATCAAAAGAAAGAAAAAATATTTCCTATTGTTGATTTATAAACAAACTCTATTGGTATTAAAGAAAATGTCTATTAGGAATAACAAGTTAATATTTTATTTAAAACTATAACCATAACCATATTTAAAGTATAACCATAAAATACAGCAACTTGATTATAGGCTCTTAAAATTAGACTAAGTCTCCAAAACTGGTTGATTTTATCTATAGAAAAATAGCTGTTAGCTTTAGCAGAAAAACCACTGGAAGCATTCTCCTCCTGCATGCTTTTCTGCAGTCTAGTAAAAGAAAAGTAGCTGCATAACACAAACAGATGTGAAGTGTAAACAGAATGATACTGCATTTCACCATGTTCTTGGAGGATCAATAATCCTGATACAAACTGCATTTCATGAAAAGAAATTCAGGGAAGTAAACTGCTCATTTTTACAAGAACTTCGAAAACTAAATCAATGTGCTAAGGGACTAATTGGAACAAGATAGCTTTAATAATGTGGTCAAATATCCTGTAAAACCTAGACTGAAATCTGAGTGGTAGAGATTGAGAAATCTTTTTTTACTGCTCTACAGCATGTTCCACACCCTTTTCCTACACTGTCAGATCAGGAAACACAAATACTGATTTCGTTGACAAAAACCTTGCCAAAACACAGGGGTGACAATTCTAAATTAAAGCTAAGAAGAAATAAATAATTAAATATTCTAATTTGGCTACATGTCTACTCAAATATAATGCTCAAGATCTTAATTTAGTTTTACTTACAGACAGCCTGAGTGCTTCAAAAGCCTTTCTGAAACAACTCACTTTGTCGAATCCTCCAAATATTTTTCCAGATTCTTCCTGATCTCTCTGGAATTTTTTTTCACAAATCCCGCAATACAGGTAGGTATTTTAACATTTCCTATCTTGTTTTCCATCAACACATATAAACTGAGATATTTTCATTTTTCTGCTCCTACTCACTGCTTGCAAGCAATGCCTGTAAGACCTCCACAACCCCTGCTTCCAACTGGTGCCTTATTTGGACTGCTTGCCCACTCGGTTTTTTTTTTAAGCATCTTATTGCTAGCCAAGGAACAGCCATTCATTTTGCAGCCCCTCCTTATGCCAAAGTCATCTCTGAATGTACTACAGGTCGACCATTAGCCAAATGCATTTTTGTCAGGATTGTGAGAGTGTCTCAAAAGCTGAGATACTGGAGGGTTTTGGAGGTGTGCCTTGATTATTTTGTGCGTGTGTGCCCCTGTGAAATAAGTGGGGAAGTTTGTATCCACATACAATGTATTAGAACCTCCAGAGAACACTGCTCCAAGCTCCTTTATCTTTACAGCAGGAGTTTGCCAAATAGATGTGAAAATTCCTGTGTCAAGAATATTTCATGTATTTCCTAGGCATGAAATACATCTGTCTGTCTGCTTAGTTTCTGTCTGTCTGCTTAGTTTCTCTCTCTCTCTTTTTTTTTTTTTTTTTAAGGGAGAAAGCTCCTCTGCCAGGAGGCTCAGAAATTCCCCGATCAAGTTAAACACCCAAAAACCCAAACAAACACACAGCAAAATAACACTCTCTACTCCTTCTAGGGAACAGGGGCCCATTTTTAGGTACAACTCATACTAAACACAAGACAGTAAGAAACCTCATCATGAGAATCTGAAGATGACTAATACCTGGTTGCTGCTGTCTCAGGAATGATTCTAGACATATTCTATGCTTCCTGTATTTATTGCTATTTTAATTATTAAAACCAGAAAGCTTTAATTACTTCAAGACAGAAATGGGCAATTCAAACATAGGGAGAAACCAACTCGAAGAAAAAGGTAATGAATTGGAGTGACTGATACAGAGGTGTAGTGGTGCAGCATGAAACTTTCTTGAGCAACTTAGCGCTGGTATTTTCACTCTTCTAAATCTACAATATAGGAAATTAAGTCATTGCACAAACTGTACTTGAACAGGGCCTATCAAGAAAAACTCATAGAAATTACTTACAGCTTGTTAGGAGGTAGATCATCTGTTCAAGGATTTTTATTATGAATACTATAACAATTTTCAAATTCACCGAATGAAGTAGTTACATGTATTTTTAACTCATGTATACTGTGCAGACAAGGTTTATGTGTCTAAGAAATGTTTCACATAGACCATCTTCAATCAAAACACAATTTATGCTTCATTTTACAAAAAAATGAAGGTCAAAATAGAAGACAAAATACAAGTTTAGTTATGTGGGTCCTTAAATACTTGAATTGTCTTCCAGGTATATTACATGCATTCTGCAGAGTTCAAAAACTGCATTGAAGCTGCATTGAACAGTAATAGCTCTCTGCAGAAAAGGAACAAAGAAAGAAAAAGGGTGAGAACAGAAAAAAAAAAGAGAGAGGTGAGGGATAAGACACAGCATTTCAAACTCAAGAGAACTACTGCCCGAGGGAATATATGCAGATACAGAAGATTCTTATTAGTAAAAAGGTAAAAATGTGTTAATCCACTCTGGTCACTCATATTGCAGACAGGAGGACTGAAACACAATGTAGTAAAATCCAAGTGTTCAGTATCTTCCAATGGTCAAAAACCACCCAGTTCACAAAATATAATCTTGGGCAAGACTTGTACCTTTTATGAAAACTTAGAATCATAAAATCTCTTAGGTTGGAAAAGGTATTTGAGATCATCGAGTCTAAGAGTCTACATGGCTTTTAAATACCTCCAGGGATGCTAACTCAACCCTGGGCAAGGCCTGTTCCAAAGCCTGACAACCCTTTTGGTGAAGGGATTTTCCCTAGCATGCAATCTACTGCTTGATGAGTAGCTAAGTGAGAATGCCTTGCTAGGACCTCAATTCAGGTTAAATAAAAAGCTACACCAGTCACGGTGCACGTAGGAAGGGAGGAACACAGCCCCAACAGGCAATGGGAAACAAGCAGCAATAAACCTCATTACCTAACTCTATCAAGAGTGAAAAAAAAAGGGTTTAGTTGTAAAACCGTTCCAGGGAAACATAATCACAAGGAATACATTTTATGTCAAAAATTATATATAAAGAAATGTAACAAACTACATGACCCGTGAACAACAACCAAAAAAAGTAAAATCAGGTTCAGCCTGCTACTTGTAATCTAGGGAAGTCTCTCTGTCCAAAGGACAAGGTCAAAAGAGGTGGTTGATGGTTTTCAAAGATTACAGTATTCTATCAGGATGTAAAAATCAGTAAGACAAATGTCAGCAGGTTAGACTAATAATCAAGGTTAAACAGTTTGGAATGCCTGTGGGATATATGAAAAAATACAGTTAGCTAAGAGGAATAAGAGGTCTTTGTGAGACTCAAAGGGCCACGATCACAGGATTCTTAACTCATACAAACCATAAATAATAAATCAAATGAATCACAGCATTGACTTAAGCTTTCCTCGTGAAAAGGACTTTGCTATTTAGAGTACTGTAAGAGGGAATCCCTGTCCCCCAAACTATTTCCTCTTTGTACTTTCACTGCGGCGTCTCCCTAGTACACAAGCTACCACACAGTTATGAAAATGCCATCTCTTTAGCAGAAGTTTCTCAAAGGACCTGCATCCTGGCCTGAGTGCATGCACAGACCTCGGGCTTGAAGGATTGACCTGATTAAAGCAGACTTCTCCTTGTGGGAAGGTAAGAACAAAACCCCACAAATTCATCTCAAGACAGCGGAACTATTTCAGCTTGAGTAAAAGAATAAGGCTATCCACTCTGATAAAAGTCTGCATTGCCACAGAAAGCCACTGCCTTGCACCTGGGAGGCTGTGTCAGCACCTGTGCTCTCAATTCTTCATCATTGTGGTGGTTCCTCCTCAAATGACAATCCAATTTAGAGGGCCTATGTCATTAACCTAAACTCTCCACTGACCTAGTCTAAGTTTGTACAAAACTCTCCGCACCCTCTCTTTGTGGACATAAATTACAGTAACTTATCAACCCACAGGAACAAGCAAGAAATAGTAAAAAAAAAATAGGGTCAAAAGCAATGGAAATCAAGCCACTACCAAACCATGATATGAATGAGATTTATTCCTCAGAGAAATTATACTTCATTACATTATAGGTCTGGGCTCTTCAGGAAATGAAAGTTAAGTAGATAAGGAAACCTTCAAAACTTCAATAGTCTATGCCAATAATAGGAGGCTTATAGAGGAAAATGAGGGTTTTGAGTGTGCAGGCATACAGAGGGTTGAAAATAACAAAATTCCACTTTTTCTTCTGAAGAAGAACAAAAGATTTATTAGGTTTTGGTGCTCTGGTTTGTTGTTTTTTTTTTTTTTTAAGTTCATATGTGTATGTGGTACATGAAATACAGAGATGCAAGAATATTAACTTGGCAAAAGTAGAGAGGAATAAAGAATGACCTTATTCCACTCCAAACAGTTTAGAATTATTTTGAAATTGAAGATGCAGTAATAGCAAAACTGCTTGATTCCTGAAAGAGTTTCCACTCATCAGATTCCCAGCTGATTAGCACTGTGCAGCGTGTTCATTTCCTTAGCAGATGCTTCCGATGTTTTTCACCAAGAATTGCTGCTGGAGTACTCTGGTTCCAAAACAAGCTCAGCAGAGGAGTTCTGCAGACACCTTGGGAACGATGTGATATAAGTGAAAATACTATCAGAACCTGGCATTTTGATATTCATCAGTGTGTTTCTTTCCACATCTACTTAAGAGACTGAGCAAACACGAAGTCAGTCTGTTGGCAAATAACCATAACGTTTGCCACTGGATCTCCCTTGGGACTGCTCTTCCTAACAAAAAACCTGAACAAATTCTCCCATTCTCTTGTAAAACACTAAGTCTCCTTTATATCTCAATCTTCTCAAAACATGAACACTGCATTCACATAAGCCTTCAAAACACCTACCACATAGCTAACAATCAAGTTACAATTCCTGCTAGGGGCAGTTAATGTCAATGACTCTTGAAGTTCTATTAAAATTTTGGAGCCAAGATGAGGAATGAAACTGCACGCTAAGCTATTTTATCCAACAGAAGCAAAAGCAGAGTGAACTTGTTAGATGAGGGCAGCATACAATGCCAAAAGCATAACCCAGCAAATGAAATAAAAAAGAATAACTTCAAACTTGAAGGGAAAGGAGTGGTGCTAATAAAATTCCATGTATCATCTGAAGCATAGAAATTAACAATACAAAGCTTTCTTTTTCTTTTTTTTTTTTTTTTTGTTATACAAGGGAACAGAAGGGAATCTGATTGGAGGGAGATGACTTAAAACTAAGAGCAATTGTCTTTATTCTAAGTCATTTTAAGAATTCAGAACACTTCATTATTTCGCCAGATTCTATTTCATGAAGCAGATTAAGGATTTTACATGATTTGCACCCAGTGTTGCTGGCTGCTTCCCAAGTTTCAGGCAGTCTAGTTTGGGGAGCTTAGACAACCTGATCTTCTTATATTCAGCATTCAGTCACTTTGTCTTTCAGCATCTTTTCAGTCCAGGCTGTATAAGCTGCCTTCCTCCGGGACAGCAAGATGGATTTATCACCCAGAAAAGAGGAAGCATATGTTCTTATTTAATCCTTATTCTGTTCGTACAAAATAAATCCATATTCTACATAAGAGCAACAGAAAACAGTCTGCATATGTTAAATCATGAAGAATAGACATTTCTTTCAGTAAACATACTATTCCACGGGCCATTTTAAGAGTAAACTACTCCCTACATCATCTCAGACAGGTAAAGAACAGAAAGCAGAAGTGAAAGTACCTTGTATGAAATAAAACCACCAGAAAAAAAAGGGTGAAGGGTTTTTCCCCTACTCTTAAGCATGGTACAAGAAGCAGTAATTATGTGAACCGTGGGTGCTGCAGTAAGCAGAGTTTCTCATGAAGTACAGTCAGAGTCATTAGACAGAGATCAAGAAGGAAAAAGGTAAATCACCCATTCAGACTAAATTGAACTTTGTGTCCCCAGGCAAAATGGTTTCAATAATGTAGAAACCAAGAACTAACCGGTTCCTCCTTTTTTGAAAGCTTTTTATGAAATGGCAAAATTATTCTGAAAGAACTGAAATCGCCTCATTGATTTGGGAGCAAAGACATACTCCCAGCCGGGAAACAACTTTAAACGCTGTCCTCCTGAGGACAAAGATTAGCAGATGAGTGCCAGCGACTCCCTCCACCCTTCTTGCATTTTCTACACACAAAGCTGTTTGCTGAGATAAAGCACTTGCACAGCACTAAGTCAAAATTCATTCCTGTATTTAGGATTATGAGTCATGCTGTTGAAAAAGCCATCATACTATTTCATTGGGACAAGGCGACAGAGCTTTTTAGACAAGTAAGACTGTATAATAACATGAATCTCAAGAGTGAGCCTTCATTTAAAGAGCGTTCTATTCTCGCTGCAGTTATCAAGAGAGATTGATGTAACAAGATCTAGTGCAAGAATCGAGAATTCATCTTCTCAGGTTTGCTGACCCCAATGCCAGAAGGAAAAATATATTCTCAAAAGATGAGACGGATATTGTACCATATCTGGGAAAGATGGAACCTACAGACTCTTGACAGTGGGGAAAAGCCTCTACCAAGATTTAACTCGTCAAAACTGAGAGACATTTATTTCCCCCCTAAATATGCTAAAAAGTAACTGCCTTTAACAGTTGCTGAAACTCGAGACAAACGATATAATACTTGTTCAATGTAGGTCCGCACACCTATGCAATCACACCAGGTCAGTCATTGCTTTTGACAGAGAGAGAAATCCCTGCGATCAAACCACAAGGTGATGTTGATATGTCAGATATACCGAAGCTGGCAAATAAAAAGCACTGGTTTTTCCAATCCAAACCCCAACGCATCTCTGGCAAAGAGAAAA